>PVKP010046379.1:0-15602 GCA_004027715.1 Plecturocebus donacophilus | reverse complement strand
AGTTCAACCATTATGGAAGACAGTGTGGCGATTCCTCAAGGATCTAGAAATAGAAATACCATTTGACTCAGCAATCCCATTACTGGATATATACCCAAAGGATTATAAATTATTCTCCTATAAAGACACATACACACATATATTTATTGTAGCACTATTCACAATAGCAAAGACTTGGAACCAACCCAAATGCCCAACAATAATAGCATGGATAAAGAAAATGTGGCACATATACACCATGGAATACTATGCAGCCATAAAAAATGATGAGTTCATGTCCTTTGCAGGGACATGGATGAAGCTAGAAACCATAATTCTCAGCAAACTAACACAGAAACAGAAAACCAAAGACCACATGCTCTCACTGATAAGTGGGAGCTGAACAATGAGAACATGTGAACACAGGGAGGGGAACATCACACACCAGGGCCTGTTAGGGGTGGGGGGCTAGGGGAGGGATAGCATTATGAGAAATACCTAATGTAGATTACAGGTTGATGGGTACAGCAAACCACCATGACATGTATACCTATGTAACAAACCTGCACATTCTGCACATGTATCCCAGAACTTAAAGTATAATAATAAAAAAAGACTATCTAGTCCAATAACCTCATTTTCCAAATTGAAGAAATTGCCCATAGCAGTTTAGTGATTTCTCCCCAAATCCATCCAGTAGTTAGTGAAAAAGTTGAATCTAGAATCAAGATTGTCATTGTTCAGTCTGATATACCATCCTATGTCCCATGGATAGCTAAAAGATAGAGCTGGAGCATAAAGTTTTTTTAAGCGGACCATATTTGTAAAACATTTAAATAAATGCAATTTCCTAATGCCTTAGCAAAATGTAAGCAAAAAATTCTAAAACAAAAGTTTAAGTTCCTTATGGAACTTAAAGTAACTAAAGTTACTTGCAGATGGAATCGGTGTATTCCTTTCTTAGTCTCAATGATAGAAAACTAAGGAAGTCAGGGTAAGGGGTTCCTTTTTCTCAAAAATTACCTACGAAGAAGTTCTATACCATCTCCAAGTTTCTAACATTTAATTCAGTAAGAACATTATTATTATTATTATTTGCAATCAAACATTGCAAAGAAAGAATGGTGGTATTCTTTTCATTCTAGGTGAACTTCACAGGTCTTGGCTTTTTCTACATTCAAGACTATATGGGGGAATAGACAGGCTAAGGTCCTGCAAAGCCCTAGATCCACAAAGCCTAGACAGATGAAGCAGGCAGAAAAATCTTACTGGGGAGGGTTCCCCGTGAATCTGTATTTCCTTGACTCCCCCCATTTTACAGTTTTGGATCAAATAACTAATCTTAAAGTAAATAATCTCCTCATGCCTCCTACCTGACATTCCACACAGCCCAGGTCCCTTCACAATTTGGCTTGAATTTCCTGGAAATTCAGCCGAAATTCAATCTCAGTTTGTGAACCTTGGCAAAGCATTCTGCTGGCCTGCTCCAAGAATGCCCCCAGCAGGCAGCATGGACTCTCTTCCCTCTCAGGAGGACTCAGGGGCCAGGTTTACTGTGTGTTTGTGTTGGTTGGCCTCCCTAAGTCCAGGGTGACGTCTCCCTTCCCAAAGCTCCATGTCTACCATTCCCTGATGTTAATTACCACACTCCAGAATGAAAATAAAAATTCTGGGCCCATAGTAAAAGTGAAAAATGTTATAGATTTCTTCAAAATGTCCAGTTTAGTCTTGGACTTCCTCCCTTAGGAGCCTTCCCCCTTCTCCACCCTTCTCTTCCCTACCCTTAACAACATTCTCACACATCATTTCACCATCTTTTGACATTCTTTTCTTCTAAAAAAAAAAACCCCTCCGGCCACTCTGCCCTTTACTATAGATTTTCACAACACTATGTGAAAATCTACCAACAACACTATATGAAAATCTACCACGTGTATAAAGACTATGAGTAAGTCTATAAAGTATATATCACTCCTTTTTATCATTTGATTATTCTTGCAATTAAGTTAAAATGGTTTTCTACATAATATTTCTCTACACATGAAGAATTCCTATCAAGGAATTTGCAAAATTAAACCTAATTCTTTTCTCAAAATATGATCTGCCATCTCCACAAATTGACAGTTATATTTTGAGCAACTGCAATTTTAATTTTGTGATTACATTAAATCCCAAGGTGATTTTCTTAATGTAATGACCATTAAATTTATAAAATCCATGGAAAATTAAGTGAAAACATGCCATAAAATTGGTGTTGGGGGCAAGACTGCCATAGCTAAAAAGCATCAAAAAGTTATAATAAGTAAAACATTTTTGTC
Organism: Plecturocebus donacophilus; assembly: GCA_004027715.1. Classification (NCBI taxonomy): domain Eukaryota; kingdom Metazoa; phylum Chordata; class Mammalia; order Primates; family Pitheciidae; genus Plecturocebus; species Plecturocebus donacophilus. The sequence goes on along the minus strand of PVKP010046379.1, from coordinate 13,305 downwards.
CCAACATGGTGCTCAATAGATGGATTATATCTTTTTCTTAAATCAAAAAATATGTAAGAATTTAATAATTGTTAAGGGTGAAAATTCAAACATGAACATTTGTTCATTTAGAGAAAAATAGTTTTTTATCTTACAATGTACTAATATGCTACATGGATTATAAAGTTAAAAACAGGAAAAGATGAAATTTTTAAAACTCAGATTTTATTGGCCTAAAATCCAGTAATTAGAGAAATAAAAATTAAAATAAGATACAATGTTTTACCTACTAGCTTTACAAAATGAAAGAAAAATTTAATGTTGATCATTATATAGAAATAGCCTTCCTCAGCTGGGCATGGTGGCTCATGCCTATAATCCCAGCACTTTGGGAGGCCAAGGCATGTGGATTACCTGAGGTCAGGAATTCGAGACCAGCCTAACCAACATGGTGAAATGCCATCTCTACTAAAAATACAAAAAATAGCTGAGCATGGTGGCTCATGCCTGTAATTTCAGCTACTCAGGAGGCTTAGGTAGGAGAATTGCTTGAACCTGGGAGGTGGAGGTTGCAGTGAGCCGAGACTGTACCGTTGTATTCCAGCCTGGGCAACAAGAACAAAACTCTATCTCAAATAAAAAAGAAAAAAGGAAATAGGCTTCCTCATGTGATACTAATAAGAATTCAAACTGGTCATTTCTGAAAAGCAATTTCAAAAATAGGCATCAAGATCCTTAGAACTGTCATACATATACCTAGATATTCAAATGCTGGACATCAGGCCTAGGGCAATAATAAAAAGTTATGCAAAGATGTGGGTACAGGATGTTCATCATAACAGCATAATTTATAATAGAGGTTGCTCTGCTTTTAATGGAAATATATGGGCAAGTCGATGTATAAGTATCTATTCATTTCCATAGGAATGAAGGGGCTGAACACTTACAGTTAAATGTTAAAAAAAAAAAAAAAGGCATCTGATGTTACTAAGATGGCCCTGAATAAGCCAGATCATATGAAAGATAAAAGATGAAGGTCTGAGATCAATGCGAAAAAGCTCTATATTAAGATTATGTTGCTTCCAGATCTCTGAAACTTCATATGCCTGGTTGGCTCCAAAGAAATGTTGACTGCCTGGAAAGACTGGTATATATTCACAAACGAGGCGTTCACACCTTCTATAGTAGACATAGAGTCTATTATCAAGAGGTGACACTTAACTAAGTTCCATTCTGTCTTTCACAGACCTGGTTTACACTCATGGGCTGGGTGTAAATGGTTAATAGGCATCACCTCTAACTCTCACAAGTATGTGGATGATAAACTATATGGTAACCTTAATAACCCATTTATCTTAATTAAATACATTCCATTTATTTTAATGAAATGGTATTGTGACACAGTGGAATATACTGAACAGCATTATGTGAAATAGCTCAATGTAATTCATTACAGTATTTGCTAATGGTGCTGGCCATTATATTATGTTCTGTTTAAGAACTCCTGAGAGGCATTTCTCTCTGTTTTCAGCTGCAGTGTCACTGTTTCTCTTGAATATCTTGTATATTTTTGTCTCCTGGACTCCAAATTACAGGATTGGTCATGTTCCCCACTTTGTTTTCAGCCATTGATAGATTTTTAGAATCAAATGTGTATTTCACCTTCAGTGCAATCATGGCCCTCACGTTCTGGGAGATAAACAGTTAGTTCCCTAATTTCCATTTGACCTCCTGTTCAGACTTCAAATACTTGCTTTCATCACATGGGTTAAAAAATAATGGAAGTATCATGCCAATCACCTACATTACATAATAATAGCAAATTTCTGTACTCCAAAAAATACATGTCACAATAAGAATGTGATAGGCACCACTAGCATAGATCACATCTGTTACATCATGCCTTTAAACACAGCCCATGTATTTCCTTTGCTGCATCAGTGATACACCCTCAGAGTTTAGAACAAACAGGAAACCCAAAGCTTATATTCTGATGATGATTGACAGAGTTTATTCCTGTAACTGGTACCTCCTATCTGTTTTTGTGTTCAGGTCAGTTTTATGGGTTCTATAGAAAGCTGTCACTCCAAATGGCACCTGGTGACTTTAGTCTCTGATCAATCTAAGAATATGACATAATTCTTCCTCTGACTGCTAGCAGGTGGCAGAGGCAGCTAATCGTAGATCCTCAAGTAGCAGGGCAAGCCTAGAATTGATTGCTGCATTTGCAACATTGGTTGGCAGAAGGTAGGACTTAAAATAACCAGAAAACAGAGAGTTTAGGCAACAATACACTCTGGTTTTACTTTCTTACCAGGTATCTTTTTAAACTAAGCATCACCATTTCCCCAATTATAAAGACACCTTTTTAAAAAAAAAAAAAAAATTATCATACAATCTTTACAACTGTTCTGTAAATCCAAAACTATTCCAAAATAAGTTTCTTTCTAAAAAAGGATAGTGCACTTGATCTTAGCCAAAAGGCCGAGAACTGTCAACCAACAGAATGGGAACAGACAAAGTTCTAATATCCAGAATCTATGGAGAATTTAAACAAATTTACAAGAAAAAACAATCCTGTCAAAAAGCGGGCAATGAACAGACATCTTTCAAAAGAAGACATTTATGCAGCCAACAAACATATGAAAAAATGTTCATTATCACTGGTCATTAGAGAAATGCAAATCAAAACCACATTGGGATACCATCTCATGCCAGTTAGAATAGTGATCATTAAAAAATCAGGAGACAACAGTGGAGAGGATGTGGAGAAATGGGAACGCTTTTACGCTGTTGGTGGGAGTGTAAATTAATTCAACCATTGTGGATGACACTATGGCGATTCCTCGAGGATCTAGAAATAGAAATCCCATTTGACCCAGCAATCTCATTACTGTCTATATACCCAAAGAATTACAAATCATTCTGTTACAAAGATACATGCACAAGTATGTTTATTGCGGCACTGTTCACAATAGCAGATGTCCATCAATGATACACTGGATAAAGAAAATGTGGCACATATACACCATGGAATACTGTGCAGCCATAAAAGAAGATGAGTTCATGTCCTTTGTAGGGACATGGATGAAACTGGAAACCATCATTCTCAGCAAACTGACAAAAGAACAGAAAACCAAACAGCACATGTTCTCACTAATAAATGGATGTTGAATAAGGAGAACATATGGACACAGGGAGGGGAACATCACACACTGGGGCCTAGGGAGTGGGGAGCTAAGGAGGAATAGCAGGGGGTGGGGGGATTGGGGAGGGATAGCATTAGGAGAAATACCACGATGGATGCAGCAAACCACTACCATAGCACGGGTATACCTATGTAACAAACTTGTATGATCTGCACATGTACCCCAGAACTTAAAGTATAATTAATAAATAAATAGTAGATAGTGTGTTTTTTAAAAATTATGTGTGCTAGCTGTTAATGATGCTAACCAAATATTTGCATATCTCCAGACTCCAGGCACATAGTAGGATTGCACTTCCAGGACTCCTGGTAGTCATGTTACTACCTCTGGCCAATGAATTGGGGCTGCAAGTATTTCCTGACATAGCAATTAGTTCCTGCTATAAGATACTCCTTTCCTCCTGACACAGGGATTGAGAATGTTCTAGATAGTGGATGTTTCACCACCATGTATCTTGAGTGATGATGAAGAAACAGAGGAAAGTCCCAACTCTCCATCCATGGTTGTGATTGAGGTGTGAACCTTTATTTATCAATCCACTGAAGTTTGAGAACTGCTCTTTCCCACAACATAACTGAGCATATGTTGATGCAGCATGCCAGGACTTTAGACAGAATAAAGTCCAAGTTTATTTTAGTGTTCACTGTATTTACGTGTGTGTGAGAGAGAGAGTTTATTAAATGAGCCCTTATACACTATTTTTTTTTTTTTTGAGACATAGTTTCACTTTGTTGCCCAGGCTGGAGTGCAATGGCATGATCTTGGCTCACTGCAACCTCCACCTCCGAGATTCAAGCGATTCTCCTGCCTCAGTCCCCTGAATAGCTGGGATTACAGATGTGCACCACCATGCCTGGCTAATTTTTTTTATTTTCAGTAGAGATGGGGTTTCACCATGTTGGCCAAGCTAGTCTTGAACCCCTGACCTTGTGATCTGCTCAGCTCAGCCTCCCAAAGTGTTGGATTACAGGCACCAGCCACTGCACCCAGCCCACACTATTTAGGATAACTGTATGTTCCTGTTTTTTCAAAAAACTTCAGGTTAACATCCATTGTCATAGAGTAATTAACCAGAAATTTGCCCTGCGTTAAGTGCCCCCATTTACGCAACAAATTATAGTCACACTGGACTAGTCATCTCTAGCAAATATATTAGATGTCATAGTATACATTTTCTACAAAAACCTCAATGTAAACCTCCATCTTATTTTTATAAGTTAATTTTTTACCTTCTCTCATCTTTCCGATTTATTTAGAAATTTATCCATTTTGTTGTATTACCTTTTTCTATTAAGAAATAACAGATGTATGTATACAATTCATTTTAAGTATTTCCTTCCCAACTAAGTTTAATTTATTAAAAATAAATTTTAGTTTTTCAAATATGTTTGAAAAATTATAAATAGATTTCTCTCTTTTACTCTTATTACGTGCCCTCCTCCATTTAATATCATTACCCTTCACGTTCCAGAAAAGCAGCTCATTCTGGTGACTGATTAACCTTGAGATTAACTAGATAGTGTGCTGTGAGTGTTGTATTAGTCAGAGCTTTTACCTGTAAGCAACAGAGGTAAATTCTGGCTGAGTTAAGAATAAAACTGAATTAATTAAGAAGATAATAGGTAACTTACAGTTTTAATAGCAGAGCTTGAAGGTCAGCAGCTATGTAAAGTCCCCCATCTAGAACCCAGTGAGGAAACAGATTCTATTGATTGGCCCTCTAGCCAGAAAGAGCAGGTTCTTTTTATTTATTCAGTTACTAGCTCCTGAATTAAATTCTGACATAGATATTACTGATTGACATAGTAAGTGACTGTGTTCTACTGCAAGTAGGTTGGAAAAGCAAAAGTCTAGCATTTTCAGCTTCTGTAGTACAAGACAGTCTTTAATCCACACCAAGTCACATAGGATGCGGAATTAAACAAGTATTCCCTTGATCTTTTACTAAGAGTTTATATGCTAAACCAGGATGAGTGAAGAGCCAAAATAAATAGAAATGTCTATTTTATGCAGTGAAATACAAAAATGCAAGTGATCATTATGCTGTGTACATATGTGACATTGATCTACTTTGCAGTTCAAATATCTACAGACCTATGCACCTAGACCACAGCTACTAGATGAAGAGCCAGATGTACTCATGCACTTTACACCAATTTCCAGATTCTTCCTTCACTAATGACTGTGTAGAAAATGACTAAACAGAAGGCAAATATCTTTCTCTCTTTTCATGAAAAAAAAAATCTGCATTAACATCACCATCCATATATTTAGAAGAAGTAACAGCAATTCTCATGGGCAAAGCTAGCCCCAGAGTTAGTAACAAGCCCACTTGCCTTTTGCCTGGGTCATTTCCACTCTGAATCCATTTACCCAAAGTACTAGCTAGATAAACATTAATATGCTGAGTAAAAACTGTTACTTCTCAAACTCAAGTCAGAAGCCAGCTTTTCTAGTCAGTCACAATGTGTCTTTGTATATCCATTGGTGACATTTTTACCAACTGTGAAATAAGACATTTGACATCAGTAAGATCCTCAAAGTCCTTCCAGATCACAAATTATATGATACAGCAAATCCTTTTCTTAGATAATTGGGCAAGACTGGGGCCAGATACAACCTCTTGACCTAAGCATGTTGTTAGTACATGGCAGACACCAAATAAATGTTAGCTGAATAAATGAATAAATAGTGATTAGATGAACAAATGAATGAATGAATGAATGTTTCCTTGATTCTTTGTTTGTTGAACAAAGTATGACAAGGCCAAGAAACAGCCCTCCATTGAACTCTCTATGATTATCTTTTACCTTTCCAATTAATCCATATGTCTTTCCCTTTCCCCAGACTAACACTGTCACTAAGAACTGTTTAGCTGAGATGCTCTAACCATACCTTTCTTTTCCTTTACTTTTAATAAAGCCTATTAAGATACATTTCACATATCATACCATTCACCCATTTAAAGCATACAATTAAATGATTTTTAGTATATTCACACAGTTGTGAAAGCATCACCACGATCTAAGTTTAGAACATTTTCATTATTCCTCCTGAAAAAACTTCATACATCAGCAATCACCCTCCATCCCAACCCTCAGCCCCAAGCAACCACAGATCTACTTCAGTTGCAATAAATTTGCCTATTCTTTACATTTCTCACATAAATGTATTATGTACGTACATTTATGTGAAAAATGTAAACTATGTACTCTTTCCAACTAGCTTCTTTCAGTTAGCATAGTTTTTTACGGGTTGTTCATGTTGTAGCACTTATCAATGTGTCATTCCTTTTTATAGCCAAATAACACTTCATTGTAAAAATACACCATTTTTATTTCTTTATTCATCAGTTGATGAGCATTTTAGCTGTTTCCACCTTTTTTACTTTTCTGAAATATAGCTATTATAAAATATATAATGCTGCTATGAACATTACCATACCAGTTTTTGTATGAATGCTGTTTTCATAATTATCTTAGGCAAATGCCTAGGAATGGAATTGTAGGGTATTATGGTAATTCTAAGTTTAAACTTCTGAGGTACTTCCAGACTGTTTTTCCAAAGTGCCTGCACCATTTTACATACCCACCAGCAAGGTATGAGGATTCCAACTTCTTCATGTCCTCATCAGCACTTGTTATTATCTGTCTTTTTGATCATAGCCATCCTGATAGTTATGAAGTGGTATCCCATTGTGGTTTTGATTTACATTTCTCTGATTATTAATGATGTTGAGCATCTTTTCATGTGTTTATTGACCATTTGTATGCCTTCCCTGGACAAATGTCTATTAAGGTCCTTTGATCATTTTTAATTGGGTAATTTGTCTTTTTATTAGAGTTATAAGAGTTCTTTATATATTCTATATAGAGGTCCCTTACTAGATTCATGATTTGAAAATATTTTCACTCGGGATGCTGGGGCAGGAAAATCGCTTGAACTCAGGAGGCAGAGGTACAAGATTGCACCACTGCACTCCAGCCTGGGTGCCAAAGCGAGACTCCGTTTTAAATATATGTGTATATATTCATTCGGTCTATGGATTGTGTTTTCACATTCTTTATGGCGTCCTTTGAAGCACAAAAGTTTTTTTTAATTTTGGTGAAGTTCATTTTCTAGAAGTTTCTAATATTCTAGGAATTTAATTTTGGGGGCATACAGTTGTTCATACCACCCTTTATAATTCTTTTTATTTCTTTAAGGTCAGTAATGATCTCCCCTCATCCATTCTTGATAATTTGATTTTTCTCCTATTTTAGATTTTGTTGATTTTATTGTTTTCTAATCTGTTTCATTAATCTCTGCCCTAATCTTTACTATTTCCTTTCTTATACTTTAGACTTAGCTTTCTCTTCTTTTTCCAGTGTTTTTAAGTGGAAAGTTAGGTAATTGATTTTATTTTATTTTATATTTGTTGGAGACAGAGTCTCACTCTGTGGGTCAGGCTTGAGTACAGTGGCACAATCTCAGCTCACTGCAACCTCCGCCTCCCAGGTTTAAGAGATTCTCCTGCCTCAGCTTCCTGAGTAGCTGGGATTACAGGCAGGCATCACCATGCCTGGCTATTTTTTGTATTTTAAATAGAGACGGGATTTCACCATGTTGGTCAGGCTGGTCTTGAACCCCCAACTTCAGGTGATCCGCCCAACTAGGTCTCCCACTACACCTGGCCACCTCTTCTTTTTAAATATAGGCATTTTCAGCTGTAAGTTTTCTCATAAACACTGCTTAAGCTTCATCCTATAAGTTTTCGTATGCTTTTCTTCATTTCCATTTATCTAAAAGTATTTTCTAACTTTCCTTGTGATTTCATCTTGACCCATCAATTACTTAAGAGTGTGTTTACTAATTTCCACATATTTTTGGATTTCCAAAGCTTCTTTCTATTATTGATTTCTAAGTTCATTCCACTGTGGTCAGAGAGCACACTTATATGATTTCAATATTTTTTTAAATTATTGAGATTTGTTTTATATCTTAGTATATGATCTATTGTGGAGAATGCTTCATGTTCACCTGCACAGAATACATATTCTGTTGTTGTTGGAAGGTGTTCCATACATGTCTGTTGTTATAGGTGCTTAATACTTTTTATCTTCTGTTCTATTCATTATTGAAAGTTGAATATTGAAGTATCCAAATATTATTAAATTGTCTCTTTCTTCAATTGTGTCAGATTTTGCTGTATGTATTTTGGGGCTATGCTATAGGGCATGTATATGTTCATATTATTATATTGTTCTGATGGATTGACTTTTTTATCATTATGAAATATCCCTTTTCATCATTAGTAACTTTTTTTGTTCCTAAGTCTATTTTGTCTATTTGATATAGCCATTGTGGTTTTCTTTTTATTGTTTTTGAATGATATATCTTTCTATATTCTTTTGTATTAAAACTATTTTTATCTTTGAATTTATATTATGTCTCCTATAGACTGCTTATTGCTAGATCCTGTTTATTTAGGCAATATGACAATCTCTGACTCATTTTCAGTCCACTCACATTTAGCTTCTTTAGTCAGTTCACATTTAATGTTATTATTGATACTAGTTGGGTTTACATGTCATTTTACATTTTGTTCTCTGTGTATTACATGTCTTTTTTGGTCCTCTCTTCCACTTTTATTGCTTTCTTTTGCTTAATTGAATTAATATTTTAATTCCTTTAATAATTTCCTCACTACATTTTCCTAGTTATTTTCTTAGTGGTTGTTGTAGGGATTATTATACACACTTTAATTTGTAAGAATATACTTCAGATTATACTAAATTTCAGTAAAATATAATAGTTTTTCTATATAATTCTATTCTCACTTTCTCTTTTTTGTACTATTATTATTATGCATTTTAAATCTAGGCATGAACTTTCCTCCACTCTGTTTCAAATAAAGTCAGTTCCTTTGGGGAGAGCTTGGAGCACTCTGTTCATATGATTTCTGTCCCTGGGCAATACCACTGTACCACCACTCCAAAACTGGGGGCTGTGACAACAACCTACTTCTTTCAAACGACACCTCTGTTTTATGAACAGGGTACTAGGCTAGGGCAGCCCCCTGTGGGTTTCTCAGCTTCCTTTCCTCTCCCAAAGTGTAGCCTCCATCTTACAAGCAAGACTGGATAAGAAAAATCAGGACTGCAGTATTCTTGGCCTGCCATGCTTGGGGTAGAGCTTTTACCCTATGAAGGGTGACTAGGGAAAGTAAACTCCAGGCACCTCAGCCACTCTTTCTGGGAATAAAGCCTCTGCAACATTGACCTGGGACAGGAAATGAGAAATCCTGGTGATCTGCATCCCCCAGGAAGATAACATAGCTCTCAATCAGGAGCTAGGGGGAGAGAGATCCTCATGTTATTGGCTACATACACTTGGAGTAGAGATTCATCATGCTGGACAGGGAGTAGTAAAAAAGTTAGCAGGTTGTGACTCAGACACACACACTTCTGCAATTCTTACTGAAACAGAGTAGATTTTATTGAATATGTTTTTCTTCATGTATTCTTCGAGTATAAATGTACTTCATCCAAACACATTTATAATTATATGATCTTAGAACAATTTCCAAAGATTTCAATTTTTCTTTTTTAGTAATTTTCACCAGTTATGGTTGTTTCATTGGACAGAAGGTCTAAGAAGCTCATCACTTGACCATTTCAGCAGTCGTCTCTCATACATTCTAAATAATTATTTGAACTTCAAAAAGTTTTTATTGCTATGTCATACAGTTTGTATTATAAAACCTTCCTAAAGTAAAAGAAATGCTGTTTTTCTTGCTTTATTCTTCACTATCATCTTGTTCACTTCATTAAAGAACCAACTTGAAAGAATCAGAAAAATCAATCATGTTGATTTTCATATAATACCCTAGGAACCACTGAGTCACTGACCTACAACAGTTTTGGAATAACTTTCAGTATGTATACAGGTTATTTTGTTTCATATAAGATCAAAAATTCAGCTTCAATTTTCTTCCAAATTTTTTGTCTTTAGTTTTAAGCATGCTTACAATGACATGCTTTACTCTAAGCTTCTCCCTTACAAAGCATTGAGTGTATAACATTCACACACATGCCCAGAAATGTGATACTGTAATGGTCTAGTAATGTGACATCCACTCTAACACCGTGAGACACATCCACTGTAATGCAGCCTTCAAATCTTGGCCAGTTTCTTGGTATCACCATGTGCTTACTGAATAGTTGGCAAAATCCAGTTCTGTCAACAGTTTAAACACATTCATTGCGATCCTTTTATTGTTTCCTACATTTTGCTTGTCTTAGAAACAAAATACCAAGCATGTTCATAGTAACATCGTCTTTCTGATTATGAATGCAGTTATATAAGATCTTAGACAACTTACCAATTGTAAATTTAATGAGTATATTCCATCCTATCTCGTTAGTCATGACTCAAACTAGCACCAGCAAAGGACTGGCCCCAGTAGAATTATACTTGATGTCCTCTGCCTTTTAGTTGATGGAACCCATTCATAAATCACTATGAGTAACATTGTAATGAGTTGTGCCTTTTAGTTGAAAGAAAAGCCATTGATAAATCACCATGAATAACATTTTAATCAGTTTTGCACTCTCTTGGCAGTTGTCTGATCTAAACTTAATCTTCAGGGATTCTGAGTTAATCTATCCAGCAATTCTCAGCCTTACCCAATTTTCATCCTTAACCAAAATTCCAATATGTAGCTGGTCCAAGGAAATGTCTTTTAAGCATTTTGATATATACATGCCTTTGTGTTTAAAAATTATAATAATAATATTGGTGTCTCTTTGTGGAGCTCCACTCCCATCCCCAGGCCTAGATGAAAATGAGATGATAATCAATTTAATCTACAGAAGACAAGATAGAATCTATCTTGGGTGACTCGCGTAGACTACAGATGACATCTAAATTTAATTTTGAGGCAATCCCAAAATATTATTACTAGCTTTGAGAAAGAGTCCGAGTCTATGTCTGGAGTTAATGGGAAACAATCTTGCATTTTAGAAGGATCCAACAGGAATTTACAAGGAGAGAGGAATGGTACTCATGCTATCTATGTGTTGTCAACAAAATCTAGATTCAATGATAATGATGTTGCTTTCAGTACAAGGTGCTATACTTAGTAATACTGCCATTATTCATGCCATATTTCTCCATGGGGTAACAGTCCTCCTCAGGCTGAATTTCTTAAAAAGTATAAAGCATTTCATATGAACATGCTACAAGCCATCCTGCTGCTCTTAGTTTCTCTTATGGAAACATGTTTAAGCCATTTAACTTTCTTTACACTGTCTGCCTATGAATAATAATATATCAGAAAAATCCTTTTAAGTTCTATAACAAATGTTTTGAATATTAATAAAGCCTATCAGAAAAAAAAGTAAGCAGCACTTTCAACTACACTGATGAATAAACTGAGGGACATGCCAAAGTAAGGCACTAGAGATAATGAGTAGGCCCTGGTTGTCTATGCAATATGACTATTTTAAGAAGAAAGCAAAAAAAAAAATCAATGAGTGATGATGAACAGAATAAGTGCTTCCAGGGACATGGTGTGTCTATACATATGAATTCCTTTATGACTTTCCATTCATTTATCTAAATTCAGGAGCAGAGATACTAATGTATCTGCAAGGTGGTACTATGAGAGATTCTAGTCCTTATACCTTCAGAGAAACATCAATTTTTGATAATCATCCATGGATGTTTGTCTCCTCTGTGGGAACTCAGGAGTCCAATGAAGAAATTATTGCACCCGGTTTAAGCAAAAAAAAAAAAAAAAAAAAAAAAATCAGAGTATAGATGTATTGAAGGTGTATTAGGGTTTTCTAGAGGGACAGAACTAATAGGATAGACATATATATAAAGAGGAGTTTTTTCTAAGGAGTGCTGACACAAGATCATAAATTGTCACCACCACAGTTTCCACAATAGGTCATCTGCAGACTGAGGAGTGAGGAAGCCAGTCCAAGTCCCAAAGCTGAAGAACTTGGAGTCAATGCTTGAGGGCAAGAAACATCCAGCACAAGAGAAAAATGTGGGCTGGGAAACTAAACCAGTCTAGTCTTTCCAAGTTCTTCTGCCTGCTTTTATTCTGGCCATACTGCAGCTGATTAGACTGCGCCTAACCAGATTGAGAGTGGGTCTGCCTTTCCCAGTCCACTGACTCAAATGTTAATCTCCTTTGGCAACAACCTCATAGACACACCCAAGAACAATGGGTTGCATCCTTCAATCCAATCTAGTTGACATTCAATATTAACCATCAGAGAAGGGGATTAAAAGGAACAGTTTCTGTTCACCTGGGTCATCCCTCCCACAAGGTAGCACAGCTTAGTGTGAAAAGAGTAGTCCCTGAGCTTGTGAAAGAGAGTAGAATGAACATCTGGGTTCCTAAGCCTTATGAGACATTGCCCACTAGTCCTATATCTGCCTTACTCCCTACAGATCACCAAGGGGATAGGTATAACTGATTAATCTGACAATAGCTAGGAGCAAGAAAAAGGGGTGGAGGCTCATAGCAACCACCACACAGATCTCAAAAACCATCTGCATATCCTACTAAATGGCTTGCAAACTCCACCAAAAGGCCTACTCATAAAGCCAGGGGGTGTATCCCCTGATGACCCCTAAATAGCCAATATGTGTCCCAAGCACTCCACATTTAATCCTGAGACAGTGCACACAAGACTCCACAGACACTGAGCTTCCACAGAGGGTTCATGCAAACTCCTGCAAACAGCACATGGATATCAGCAGTCTATTTAACTCTGCAGGATTGGAAGAAAGTGTGTGATCTTGAATACTTTAGGGTGCTGCTCTGGGAAAAATGCATAGGGAGTTCTCAGAACTTGCCCTAAATGTGTAGCATAATAAGAGAAGGTACATAATTCTAAGATGTCCCCCTCCAAGAAGAAACAAGAAGAATTGGGTAAACATGTCTACTAAGAAAGAAAGAAAAAGAAGAAAGAAAGAAAGAAAGAAAGAAAGAAAGAAAGAAAGAAAGAAAGAAAGAAAGAAAGAAAAAAGGAAGGAAGGAAGGAAGGAAGGAAGGAAGGAAGGAAGGAAGGAAGGAAGGAAGAAAGAAAAGAAAGAAAGAAGAAAGAAAGAAAGGAAA
>PVKP010046378.1:0-15599 GCA_004027715.1 Plecturocebus donacophilus | reverse complement strand
CGTTGATCGTATCTCTCGCTTTTGCTGTTCTGCATACAGTTGTCACAAAGCACCTGCAGATGATTCCCGTGTACTGTGCGGGCCTGGTGCTATTGTGAACAGGCTTGTTGTTTTCAGCGCTTGGCGTCTGGCGTGCAGGACGGCAACACGCAAACAGTCTGTAAACGTGTTACCACGACGTCTTCCACCGGTTATGGTGTGTGTGTGCGCGTGTGTGTGTTTTACGCAGACATTCACGTTTTTACAACTTAAACATCCAGTTATTTAGTGTTTTTAACATGATATGTTTTAAGATTCATTAGTTTCGCATACCTCATTGCTTTTATTAAACAAATGAGGTTAGTGTTTTCCTCTGTTTTGTTTTAGAAACTGTCTCTGGGAAGGGAGATGGGAGACAGGAATGAAAAACGTCTATGTGCTGTATGCCCTCTTTAATCTTTCTAAATACCTATCTTATACATGTGTTAAGTATTCAGAGATTAGTAAACATTTAATAAATAGAAAAGTATGTATTTCTATGCTGTATATTACAAAATCAGTTCTAATTTATATGTAATTCTTGATAGCTGAAATTTTTATCAAACCTCAGTGGTGGGTTCAATGATACATACCAATATTATCATTTTATGGCTTCATAGAATTAAAAAATATGGATCTTTCATAATTTATGTAATCAACCTTCTCTGATGGATTTTTAGCTTTTTTCTAACTTTCAGTGTCATAATAATAGTTCAAAGGCGCAAACTTCAAATAAATGTCTGCATTGTTGTACCACTTGGGTAAAACTGCCTGGTTAATCTTTCCATATTTTATTTGCTGTCTGTGTCTCCTCGGTACATGTTTCATTAGAATTGTTTAACTTGGTTTACCTTTTCGACAAAGTGAAAACAGATCAATTAAGTGCTGTGCTGGTGAGAAGGAATGGGACGGGGGCTAAACCTAAGGAAGAACAAGCTGTTGGTGAAGGGGATGACTGAGAAAGAAATGGAGAGAAAGAAAAGCGACGAGCACCTTGGATCCAGCAAGGAATATAGGGGAAAGGAAGAGGTATTTAAAGGAGTCTTTGGGGGGTTTTACCACAGGTTGCAGGAAGTCAGTGTTTTCCCCCGGATTTCTAAAGGAAGTTTTAAAGTTAATGTTACTTTATGTGTTAGCTGTCCTTTTTCTACTGCACAAAAGTATGTCCTACACTTCAAAATTGTAAATGAGTATTTGTGAGCCACGAATGACAGTGGCCATGCTTTAGGCATCTCTTACTTCAAGTAAAGAGCAAGGACTTGGCATTTGAGCCTGGGCTGAAAACCCAACTCTTCTACATACTACTGTCCAGTTTTGTAAAATCTGTAAAAATACAAAAATTAGCCGGGTGTGGTGGTGGGCACCTATAACCCCAGCTACTCAGGAGGCTGAGGCAGGAGAATTGCTTGAACCCTAGAGGTGGAGGTTGCAGTGAGCCAAGAAGGGGCCACTGCACTCCAGCCTGGACAACTGAGCGAGACTCTGTCTCAAAAAAAAAATCTGTAAAACACCACCCTCATCTTCATTGTGAGAATGAAATGAGGGTGTGTGTGCAATCTGCTGGCACAGTGGCCGGCCCCCAGCAGACACTCAAGAATTTGCTATGATGGTCGCTCTTACTAGGTGAGGACACTGAGGAATAGAACCAAGGGTCATGATTGTACTCAATCCTAGGATTTAGACACTTTCATGGATATCCTCTCAGGTGCTGTTTTTTTCGCACTTAAGTGAGAGTTAGATCAACCTAGTGACAGGGTAGGAGTAACAGGAAGTAAGTCCGTAGGGTGCTGCATGATCTTTCTCCTCTTAACTGATTTATCAGACAACAGCCACTGTTTCTTGCCTGTCCTCATTCATCCTTGTTGGGGATGGGGGGATCCTCATCGTCTCCCACCTCATACCGTGTTCCCTGCCCAGCCTTCCTCCACTTTATGCATCCCAGGTGCCTGGTACTGTTTTTCATGCTAAGATAGAGCAGTGAACAAAAAACACGGTCTCTAGGCCCTTATCACTTCCATCTAGTGGATGAGAAAGAGAACTGTCAGCCTCCAAACACAGTGTGACTGTGAAAAAGTCGGGTGCTGTGGGAGCACAGAGGAGAGGCCAGTTAATAAGTTTATTCTTGTGCCAGTTAATAAACTTATTTGGGCCTCAGTTTTGGTGTCCTCCTCTCTAAAATTATTATGATAATAACACTCATCTCCTAATCTTGTCGTCTCTCCAGGATGAGATACACAGGAACCTAAAGAGACCAGCCATGGCCGGGCATGGTGGCTCACGCCTGTAATCGCAGCACTTTGGGAGGTGGAGGCGGGTGGATCATGAGGTCAGGAGTTCAAGACCAGCCTGGCCAAGATGGTGAAACACCGTCTTTACTAAAAACTACAAAAATTAGCCGGGTGTGGTGACAGGCACCTATCATCCCAGCTACTTGGGAGGCCGAGGCAGGAGACTCACTTGAACCCGAGTGGCAGAGATTGCAGTGAGTCAAGATAGCGCCATTGCACTCCAGCCTGGGCGAAAGAGTGAGACTCCATCTCAAAAAAAAAAAGAAAAAAAAGAGGCCATTCATGTTCTAGGTGAAACCATTAGCTCTGTGTCCTGTGTTAGTCACATGTCAGCATTGAGGGGAAGCATTACAGGAACCCTGGGAATCTGGTCTACCTGGGGTCATAGGTAAGGAAGTGGGAGGTGGAGGCAGGGTTGCTGCCGTTTCCATCTTCTCCTCTATCTCTTCACATCTACTGAAAAGGTTTCTTTTATTTATTAGGTGTTCTGCGCTACGAGGACGTATCATTACATTGTTAGGTAACTAAAGTTAGTCCTCGCAGGCTAGGCTATAGAAGGTGGTACCAGCGGTAGTATATCGCCCTCCACTGGACATTGTAAGTAATGGCACATTGTTGGATGATTTTACTGTTAACACTTGAGAAATTCAAAGGGAATGGGGTGACGCTTGCTTCCTCAGAGTCTCTGGGAAAGAAGCCCAGTAGTTAGGATGCTTTCCTCTCTAATAAGCATTCTAGGAATTACAACCAGGAAGAACAGAATCAAGCAGACAAATAGGCACTGTTTTTTTCTGTGTCCTTTTTATGAAATAGGCCATCTTTCATAAAATCATTGCTCCCAAGTTTTATTTCAGTTCTCTTTTCTTGCGCTAAATGACATCTTGGACAACTTAGAATATTAAGAATAGAACCTACATCAGTGAATTTCCAGCGACTAGTCGTGTCCGATCATGCAGCTTTGACTGTGATAGATGAACTTACAAGAAAATAAATTATATTAACAACAAAGATAAAATACTCAAAACAAATGGGTTCCTATTTCTCTTATTACATTTTGCTATTATCTGTGTTCTTGAAGATATTTGTGGTTTTCATCTGTACCGTGGAAGTCTCGTGGAATAGTGTGCACCTGCTCATCCTCACTCAAGTATTCAGTGACTTCACACTGGTAGCTTGAAGTAAACCATGGTGGGGGAATTTACAGCACCCAGAAATCAGGTTATGTTGTTATGTTGATTGGATAGAATTCATGAAATTATGTAGGCAATGTTAATAATACTGATAAAACTCTAATGTGTTTTGTGTCTGTAGCCATTACATTGTGAATAGATTAGCATACAGAATTGAGAAACTATCATTTTTGTATTTAAAGACCATTGTTTAACTTGCCAAAGAAGTCACTAGAGTCATTGTTGAATAAGTGAAGTTCTTGATGAATAAATGAAGTTCTGTATGGTTCTTTGTTGTTTGAGTCTTTACTTGTTAACATAAAAAGTTAAAACCCAAAATTCATGTTAGAACTCCACTTGGACAGATGCTTGCTAGGTATTTATCAGTATATATCTGGCCAATACCTTCAACTCCCCCGCATCCCACGCACACCGAATGACCTGGTCTCCCAGCACCGACAAGGGGTTCCAGAGCAGTGAACTTTGCAAGTGACATCGGAAAGGATGGTTAGAGAAAATGGGACATAAGGCCTTGAAGCAGGGAATGGGAAAGGGCAAACTGAGGATGTGATGAAGGGGTGGAGGAGCTAGGCTATTTCTATGAGTACACCTGTGTGAGAATATATAGCTAATGTTCACTTAGAATGTGTTTCTTTACAAACTTCAATGCAAAATCCGTGCATATTCAAGGATATACTTTTGTACATATATGTACACAAATAAGCATTCAAGCACATAACTACAATTGATTTAATCAATTCTATTTATTCATTTTTAAACAGGTTAATTCATAGACATATTAATGTGTGTGTGTAATGGATGTTCCAAAATTTTCAAAAACGCTGGCTAATAGTTTCCCCCACTTCTTTTTTCTCAAACAGTAAATACATTTTTTTTTCAGAATTTCCTACCATTGGCAGGAAATAGTTTTATGTTACATGCTTTCTAAATAAGTATAATTCTGGATGTTATTAAAACCCAATAGCAGTTCTACTTCAGTGACTGGTGCATAGTGAGTATTTTTTGGATAATAATGTGTCAGATGATGTACGGGGCACTTGGGATTCAGAAAGAATTGGGTAGTGTCCTTACCCTCAAATATCTCATAGAAAACAGAAATTAAACAAATATAATTTATGATCTAATATTGGGGCCAGGATAGAGGTCTGATCCTCATGTATGTCACAGTCTCTCCAGCTTCTAAGACCTCATGTATGCTATTCCACTCTCTGGAAAATTTTAGTTCTGCTTTTCACCTAACTCCTGTTTATTTGTTATATCTTAGATGGTGTGTTTCTTCCTTTGAAAGGCTATATCTTGCCTAGTCTTGATATACATTGTCAGGGATCTAGCATCTCCCTACTGCTATGAGCACCGATCACTGTTTGCTGTAGTTTCTTGTTTCGTTGTCTTCCTCAACACACCGTGAGCTTCACAAGGACTGAGGTCAGCGACGCCTTGTTCATTTCTATATCCAGGCGCCTACTTCAGAACCTGGCATACTAGTGTGAGAAAAGGCACTATGACAGCTGGAGTTTCACTCTTGTTGCCCAGGCTGGAGTGCAGTGGCGCGATCTCGGCTCACCACAACCTCCACCTCCCAGGTTCAAGCGATTCTCCAGCCTCAGCCTCCCGAGTAGCTGGGATTACAGGCATGCGCCGCCATGCCCGGCTAATTTTGTATTTTTAGTAGAGACAGGGTTTTGCCATGTTGGTCAGGCTGGTCTCTAACTCCCGACCTTAGGTGATCCGCCCGCCTCAGCCTCCCAAGTGCTGGGATTACAGGCGTGAGCCACCGCACCCAGTCTATAACTTTATTTTTAATCATTAGCCCTAGTGAGTTGGTTTGAGCTGCCTGCAGCACACTGCTGGTCCTGATCCCTCCTCTCCAGAGATTCATGTAACCCTGAGACAGAACCGAACCAGTCCATCACAAAGATGACCCTACCTTCTCCACTCCTTTTCCAACTGACCCCCAGGACTAAAATTACAGCTCAGTTTCCCTAACATTTCCTTTCCTTTAAATCTCAAGTCCCTTGCCCTAAACGTAAAGTTCTTAGTTTCCAGGAATCCCTGGCTCCAGCCAGTCACCATCATCTTTGGGTATGTTTTACCAGGGCAGAAACTCTAGTATGCTTGGTGAACTGTTCTTCTCTATGGTCTTAATTAACCCCTTCCTCTGCAGGAGCAGTTTTTTTAACTTCATGGCAAAAGAATGTTAAAGGAGCCCTTGGTAATATTCTATTGCCTGGATTTGAATGGGGAGGAACGGAGAGGGAGGGAAGGAAAGAGAAAGAAAGAGGGAGGGTAGGAGAGGGAGAGAGCGAGAAGGAGATAGAAACGAAAGGAAGGAAGGAGAGAGAGAGATAAAGGCTGGAAGTAGGCTGGATGTTACTATTCCCGGCACCTGTAATATTAGCATTTCTGGACTTGAAATTTTTTGTATGCAAATCCTTCTTTCTTTCTGAGTGAGAACTGTACTTTTTAATAAAGAATGTAAGGATTACATTTGATAGTGCACGTGAAACATTTAGAAAAGTAGCCCCAGGTAGGTCTTAAGTACTGGAATCAGAGTGCCTAAATTTGAATCATAACCTCTTTCTTTCTGGCTGGGTATTTCTAGGCAAGTTCATTACCCTCTGAGTCTCAGGTTACTTTATATGTAAATGAGGCATAAAACACTATCTACCTTATAATGTTGTTCTATGCATTAAAATGGGTGTTGAAACGTAGTCATCCCTCAAACACACGCCTCTTATCCTAACAACGATTATTTCTGACCCTAGCGGCTAACATCTTCCCAATCTACTGTGTTGCTAGACTGCATGTTTCCCGGTCTAGCTAGACCATCACATTGTTAGACCACCATTTAACCTACTCTAAGGATTTCTGTTTGTCTTGTCTGTATGGATCAGGTTGCATTTAATTATTTTCCACTCCCATTTTCTGACCATAAAAGTATAGATGAGTAACAATGCCTAATCTATACCAATAGCTCTATGCGAATCTTTGATGCTCACACAATGTAGAAGATTAATAATACTGTGATTCTACTGTGTACAGCAGTCATTTATCATCTTCCTGGTAACCCTAAAAGGTGGACTTCATTATCTCTAATTTATACAAGAGTAAATAAATAAAGAGGAGTGCAAGATCGTATCCAGAGTCACAAAACCAGTAATTTATGATCAAGGGTATTTATGAGTCTAGATCCCATTCCCTTCACTGTAATTCAAGCTGTCTTGAGTTCTACCAGTATGAAAGGTCAATACGCATTGTCTTCCCAACAGAGCTACATGATCATTGAAGGCAGAGAATGATGTAGCATTCTCTTGTACCTCTGGTACCCAATTTAATGTTAACCCCATAATAAGTATGCATAAAATACCTGGTGACTAGTTTACAAGGACTCAGTTTGCATTTAAAAATTCAATATAATTTAACAAGGCTGAATCTGTAATGATATCACGGCTAGAGAAAGAATGTGTCACTCAGATGTTCTGTCCATTAAAGTATTTTTCTGTTCTCAGAAGCTGTGTGAGTTGGTGAAAGAGAGTCGAAGCAATAGCTATTTAATCAGATATTTGTTCCAAAAACTCTATAATCTTTATACTGGTTTACTTATATAATCACATATTTAATTCAAAAATACCACTTGCTATTAATTACACGCATAAGATAAATAAGAGGATATTATGTTGTTTACTTTCATGTATTTAATTCCTCTTCAATTTGCTAATCTCTTATCTTACAATAATTAATTCTCAAACAACGTTGTTTAGTGAGCCTTGTCATGCATTTGTTTGTTTGTTTTCTGTTTCTTTGAACTAGAATACAAGCTGTCATAGAGCAGGGACATCTACTCAAGGAACAGTGTCAGTTTTCCTCACT
Organism: Plecturocebus donacophilus; assembly: GCA_004027715.1. Lineage (NCBI taxonomy): Eukaryota > Metazoa > Chordata > Mammalia > Primates > Pitheciidae > Plecturocebus > Plecturocebus donacophilus. The sequence continues at coordinate 8,233 of PVKP010046378.1, read as the reverse complement.
GCTGAATCCCCAGCACCTAGTGTAAGGTTTGTTTCCGAGGATAAAACGAAGAAACTGAGGCCAGCACCAAAATAATCCAATGCAAGGGAATTTATTCAGGCTCCCGGGTGAGGTTCTGCGGTCCAGACAGGAGGGGCTGGAGAAGTCGCACTGACTCCTCTTAGACAGGGGGTTTTACAGGGAGTGACTTGGGCTATTTTTAGAAAGTCTATTTTTAAACCGGGGGTTTTTATAGGGAGTGAAACAGCCCGATTGGTTGTGGGAGAGCAAGACTGCTATTGGATAAGTTACAAGCCTTGACCTAGGACTTGGCTTGTTGTTGGTTGGAATTACTTGCCTGCTATTGGTTGTTAAGACTTGGCTGCTATTGATTGTTAAGACTCAGCTGCTATTGGTTATTAAGAAGCTATGGCTGCAGCACCTTGTTTGCATACTGGGCTCTTTAAGGGAAGACCGGGCTGTGGGAACAAGGGAAAAGGGAACATGCCCGAGCATGTCTGAGCTTGCTCCAGGCTTTTAAAAGAAAAAAAAGGAGGTGGGGGGTGCGTCCGAGCTCCCAGCAAGGCAACTGGCCTTACACCTAGAGGGATAGCTAATCATATTAAGTGAATAGTAACTACTTGCATGAATCATCTAATCTACGAACCAGCCTTGAACACAAAGTCCATCCTAAACAGGGCTCCTTTCTGAATTCTGAATACCATGGAAAGTAGCCACGGTAAGCTGCGGGGAGTCCCAGAGTCTAGTAAGGACAATACAACTAAGACTGCAGGCTTCTGGATTCAAGCAGATCTAGAGGCTTCTGCCTCTTTCACTTGCAAGTTGTGTCACATCAGGATTGCATTAGAACCACTCTTAGCCTGCCACCTCCTCTGTACGTTTCTTATATAAAAGTCACAAATGCTGTCATTCATTTACTCAAGAAGCATTTATCAGATGTCCTCTATGTGCCTGGCACTGTCACGGGTGCTGGGAATAAAAAGGGGAATAAACAAGAATAAATACATTTCCTGGCCTCTGGAAGCTCCCAGTTCAGTTAATAAGACAGACACGTTACCACTGTTTACAGCACAATGGGATTAGGGCTAAAATAGACATATTACGGCTTGCTATTTGTACATATAGTAAGGAAAGCTTTTGTTGTTCACATTCCAGTCTTTCTGCCAGTAAAGCCTTATACCTTTAAAAGGCCTGAGACCTGCCTCTTGAATTGTTTGTGTATAAAATTTAACATGGTAGAGAGACCAAGGAATGATTTCTGGTTCAGCTGTATCCAAGTGTAGCTCAAAAATTCAAATGGAAACAGACATGGCAAAAGTCACAATGGAGCAAAATCTACCTTCCTCTGTGGAGATTCTCATCAACGTTGGCACATGAGTAGTATCCATAGACCTCTAGGATGCAAGAAGGGATCTTCAGAATAAGCCCCATCACTTTGGAGCAGAAGCAGCTGAGGCCTGATTCAGCTCTGCACAAGAAAAACGTGCGGAGGTTGCTCTGGCTGGACGTGGTTCTGGAGTTTTCAAGGCACAGAGATGACTCAGACAGTATCCCTGTCCTCTGGGAGTTTACACTCTAACAGGCAGAAACATAAACACATAATTTCAACGAGTGTATATTTTTCTTTCCCAACCTATCCTGAGAGACATTTATCAATTCCTATCTTCTCTGCTTTCTACAGATGAGGAAACGGTAGTTTCAGTAACTACCCTCTTCAGTAACTTGGGTAGTAGGCAGTGGAGCTGGGTTTTGCATCCAGATTTGTCTGTCTCCAAAGCTAGACCTCTATTCACTCACTATGACGACACTTCACGTATATTGTACTTGCTGAAATATACCTGCCCTTCCTGATGAGACATGTGCGATGCTTCCAATACGGTTCATGCCTGAAAAATCTCAGCACCCAGCAGAAAAGAGCATCTGGTAAAGTGCTAGGATAGAGCTCAAAACTGCTGCTCTAAAGCCAACAGCCTGGGGTGAACTATTTCACTTTATAGTGAGTCTGCAAGGAGAAGGAAGCATGATGGAAAGTGAAAGCTGAGGGGAAGTGCACCTTTAAGTTCCAAAAGAAAACAGACGGGTTTGTTGTAGGCGTGAACTTGGAATAAAGGGCGCAGAGCATTGGGTTCAGGCTGATCCAGTGATGAAAACTGATCACACTGCTACCTAGCTCTGTGTCCTTGACCAAGTTAAGCTTTTGTACAGCTTGATCACACCCACGCACCCTCAGCCTGGTTTTCAGAGGCCTTCCTCTGTGTTTCCAGTGACTCATCTTCTCAGCTCTGTCAGCGTTCTCATCAAAATGTTTGGCAATTACATTTCTGAATAACTGTCTGCCCACTAGACTAAAAGCGCTTTGTAGCCTTGGCTTGGATCTTTCCCGTGTCCAGAAAGCTGTCGTGTTCAATAAATGTTTATTGTGTGACCCACTCCTCAGTAAAGGATAGCTAATATTCCACCACCACATTCAAACTTCTCTTCACTTCGAGGGGGATTTGGGCCTTTCATCCATACCCTGTGTTTAGAACCCTCCAGACCTTTCACACCTAACGTATGTGCCTCTTGCTGAATCTTGGTCAACTCGTTATTATCTTATTCACTAATCTGGCCTTAGGGTGAGAGTCCATTAGATGATTTACTAAAACTTTCTCAAATACAAACTGTGATACACAGTGAGTCTTTAATAAATATTGTTGGAAGAGACAAACATGTTGAGTTAATACAAGCCTGGCAATTGTATTATTTTATGTCAGAGTTTAAATTCATAGATATCATTTTGACAGAATTATTATGTGAATCCAATGACTGGTGAAACTGCCAACATAAGTGAACATTTTCACACTCACAAGGAGATGACTTTCCTGGTTTCCTCATACTCCTGCGGTAACTCTTTTTCAATCTATTTGAATTTCTCTTCTTCTTGGTAGTTGTCTTCTTGACGTGGCAAAGACTTCTTTTTTTTTTTTTTTTGGAGACGGAGTCTTGCTCTGTCACCAGGCTGGAGTGCAGTGGCACAATCTCAGCTCACTGCAACCTCTGCCTCCCAGGTTCAAGGGATTCTCCTGCCTCAGCCTCCTGAGTAGCTGGGATTACAGGCACATGCCACCACACCCAGCTAATTTTTGTATTTTTAGTAGAGACAGGGTTTTGCCACGTTGGCCACGCTGGTCTTGAACTCCTGACCACAAGTGATCCACCTGCCTCGGCCTCCCAAAGTGCTGGGATTATAGGCAGAAGCCACTGGGCCAGGCTGGCAAAGACTTTTAATTCATCACTTATAGACCCATTTGTATGTTCTGGATATGCATCGGCCTTTACCCACTAGACCTCAGGAAATCTAGACTGAAATACAGTAAGCATTATTGAGTGTTTATTGAATTAATTGATATTTTACTGTGCTACTCATAGCAAAAGAAAACTATCTTCCAATCTGGGATTTGTGCAGTAGGTACCACAATTTCGGTATTTTTTATTAGATGCCAAGTAAAGTTTTCCATTGCATATGAGGTACTGAGGGAGCAGGGAATTCTGATTCATTTTTTCAGTGTCATCCTTCATCATAGCTAGCACCGTCTAAACCACAGGACATACCTTGTGTTGACATTTCTCAGAACTCAGTAATGCATTCACCACTTTTAAGACTTTTTACAATTATAGATACCATTGTGCTGTTTTTCTCTTTTTTCTTTTTTTAAATTTTTTAATTTTTTACTTATTTATTTTTTATATAAGCCTACAGCACCCAGTATTCACAGGTGGTCTCCCATCCAAGTACTAACCAGGCCCGACCCTGCTTAGCTTCTGAGATCAGACGAGATCGGGAGTGTTCAGGGTGGTGTGGCCCTAGACTGTGCTGTTTTTTCCTAATATTTTCAGTGAAACAGAATTACATAAAATTGAAATTAATTTAAAATAACATATGTAACTATAAAAGTGGAAAATCAGGGTAGGAAAGATAACTTCATAAAGAAATACATGCCAAGTGCAGTGGCTCACGCCTGTAATCCCAACACTGTAGGAGGCCGAGGCGGGCAGACCACCTGAGGTCAGGAGTTTGAGACCAGCCTGACCAACATGGTGAAACCCCATATCTATTAAAAATACAAAAATTAGCCAGGTGTGGTGGCAGACGCCTGTAATCCCAGCTAGTCAGGAGGCTGAGGCAGGAGAATCGCTTGAAACCAGGAGGCAGAGGTTGCAGCGAGCCGAGATTGTGCCGCTGCACTCCAGCCTGGGCACCAAGAGTGAAACTCCATCTCAAAATAAATAAATAAATAAATAAAGTGTTTAAAAGGTATTTTTTTTACATTTTTCATTGAAAATTTTCCTTAAATTACTTAAATCAATTTGCTTCAAATAATAATTTTATTTATTCTTCATTTTTATTAAAATGAAATAAGAATGAAATAAATACTAGATTTCCACACTACTAAACACTTCACATGTATCTCATCCAATCCTCGTAAAACAACTCAGAATGAATAATATCCTTTCCATTTTTCAAGATGTGAAAACCGAGACCAGGAAAGTTAGAAAAGATGGCCCAAATCTGCTATGCCACAGATTTAGGATGGACACCCACAGTCATATGATGCCACAGCCCACAAAGACTGCTGAGCAAGCAGCATAGGCCATTGTCAGCTTAATTATCCACCAACATTCTCTCCGACACAGTTTCGTGGAATTTATGAGCTGAACACTATCAACACTATCAGCCAACTTCTCATCCCTGAGACCTCTCCCCAGATCCTGTGGCAAAATGTTCAGGACACCCAATGAGATGAGGTATGGCTTTTTTTTTTTTTTTTCTGAAATACAATTATAATTTCTGTCTTTTGTTTAGATGCTTTCTCAGAGAGAAAAAAATCATTGTTTACAATATCCTGCTGTCAGCCACAGATTGTGTTCTGAGGAGGGTCCTTTATTGCAGAAATGGTTTCTGGTTGAAAGAATGCAAACTGCAGGCTTAGATTCTGCTTCTATAAAAACAGACGACAGAAGGGGAGGACAGAAGGAAGGTTTCTATTCTTGGGGAAACAAGAAGTCTGATAATGGATGAAGGATTTAAACAGAGAGAAAAAACTGGACAATTGCCAACAGGGTAGGAAACCTGAAGGAAAGACCAGATATCTGGAAAGGAAATGTTATGGTGATTTTCCGTGGAGTGTGTAATATCAGCGCTCTTCCCCAATCACCACACAAAGATCTTGATGTGGCTGTGATATACTATATGTTTACTAAAAAATAAAACACATATATAACTATTAAAATTTTAATGTCCAAGTTGCACTAAAATAATTATGAATAACACCAGTTTTCTGTGTTCCACACTTTTAGAAGCTCTTACTTTCAGAAAAGAGAAAGGGCTTTGAAGTTAGACAGACCTGGACTGGACAGTTTCATTGCAAGGAGAGCAGAACAGGTAAGCAAACAGTTAACAGTCTTGTTTATAATTAGACAAGTTACATTTCACAGCCTGAGATAATACCCCAGTCTTGGATTTTGGCATCCTTTCCATAGAGTTGCAGAGTAAGCCATGGCATTCCTGATGAGATAGCCACCTTCCTGCAACACCATTTCCTCCCAGACCATCTAAAACTTCAGTAGGACCCAGCACCCTTATAATGTGACAGGAGCCTCTGAGTCAGCACTAAAAGGAGTTTTCCTGAAGTCAAGAGGCATGCGGCACACCTTCCTAACTTTTTAATGTGGGGAAAGAGCAGACAGCTCAGAAAATGACAGCGACGTTAGAAGCATCTTCTCTGGGAGTTCGGTGCCTCATCCACTGTGAAAGGCTTGGAAACTGCACCTGCCCCTTCTCTCACTGCTCTCTATGTGAGGTTGAATCCTCAGAGAGAGAGAGTAGCTCTCCACAATCTGCGGTGGCTGTGAAAGGTTAGGGGGAGAGCCCTACATCATAGCCTGGTACCATTCACAGTCACGCAGAGCTTTCATTCAAGGGTTTCCCTGTGGGCAGGCACCAGGAAAATACAGTCTTGCAGCATTCTGTCTGCAGAAATTGCTCCCGATCATAGACCACACAGTATTTGGCTGATTTTAAGAAATTAGGAACAAGCATATGCAAGAAAAGTGAGGGTTATACTGGTTATACGTGACATTACTGGCAAAGAGAGACATCAGTGTACTGGAAGCAGCACAGGGCTTTGAGGCAGACAGATATGCAGTTGAAAACAAACTCTAGCACTAGCTAGATGTGTTTTCTTGAGCAAGTTGCTTAACATCCATTTATTCCTTAAACAAATGTGTATTGAGTGCTTGCCATATACCACGTATTATTCTCTCTGTTAATTTCTCATCAGACAAATGGAGATAATAATAGCACCTACCTCCTAAACAAGCCCCCTACTGGGACCACATGGATTAAAGGGGCCCACCTCCATTTTCCTCACATCCCCTGTTCTCACAGCTTTCCTGCTTCGCACTCATCAGTACTTTAATTATCTGTTCCATTAGACTGTGGACTCTTTCAGCCTGGGACCAAACTTGAATCATCATGTGTGCCTGCAGTTCCTGGAACCTAGTGCCCTGAAGGTCTTCAGTAAACATTTATTCTAGGACGAATATGGAACATCCTACACACCCAATAGAGTTTAGATGTTATGGTACTGATTATATGTTAGTTGGCAATAATATCTTTTAAACAAGTGACTACAGGATGTCTTTCAATTCCAATTTTTCTCACTAAGAGAATGGTCTATGTCTTTCAACCTCATACTTTTCAAATTTCCAGAACCAGTATATTCTTGAATTCTTGATTTCTTTCTTTCTTTCTTTCTTTCTTTTTTGCGACAGAGTTTCACGCTTGTTGCCCAGGCTGGGGTGCAAAGGTGCAATCTTGGCTCACTACAACCTCTGCTCCCTGGGTTCAAGCAACTCTCTTGCCTCAGCCTTCCAAGTAGCTGGGATGACAGGCATGCACCACCACGCCTGGCTAATTTTGTATTTTTAGCAGAGATGGGATTTCTCCATGTTGGTCAGGCTGGTCTTAAACTCCCAATCTCAGGTGATCCACCCGCCTCGGCCTCCCAAAGTGCTGGGATTACAGACATGAGCCACCGTGCCTGGCCAGAATTCTTGATTTCTTAATGTATCTGAGTGTATCTGAATATATCTGTTAGTGTGATTTTCTTCCTAATGGGATTGAACTGAATAATTCACTGATTGCTTCCCACATGCACAGTGATGGGTATATATAGGCATGCTAATTAGAGTATTTTATTTTATAGGTAAAATGCATAAGTATCATTCAGGCTTACATAGATATATTTTAAGGTGTGAACCCCGTGATCGATGGAATTGTCAAGTACAGGTAAGCACTCTTGTATTCACAAGAGATAGTTCTGCTCATCTTCTCTGTCTATTTCACTTATCTCTAATTTCTCTATGTCCCTTCTTTGTATTCCCCTGTTTCTGCAGATAGGACAAAGACCATATTTCCTTGGTATTTACAGATCCGGCATACAGGTCATTGACTGAAACCTGATAGGCATACTGATTATTTGTTGAATTAATTAACCTTAGTAATGACACTGATAGGAAAACAAGCTCCCTAACCCAGTATGGAATTAGAAAAACAAGTGCCACCACTATTAGTTCTAATGTGTAGCTTTGTGTATCAGGTACCAGATGAACTCTTGTGGTGAGTTATGAGGTTCTGAGGAAGAACTTTGACTCCTTTTACTGAAACATTGCATATGGTAACTGTCACAGTGAATCAAAGTAGCTTTTCCCAGGTCTTGGTCATTCATGTATCATCTTTAGGATTTTTAACATATCCAAATATTGTATCTCTTGTGAGATCTCTTGTGAGATATGGTATTTGGATACGTTAAAAATCCAAAAGATTAGGGATCCAAGATGGCCAAATAGGAACAGCTCTGGAGTGCAGTTCCCAGCAAGAACAACACAGAGGGTGAGTGATCACCACAATTTCCAAACGAGTTATTACTGCCCACAGACCAGGAGATTCCCAGGCTGAAAAGCACCACAAGTTTCCAGCACGGCTGTTTCAGCTGGCGCAGCAGGTCTCCGCACAAAAACTCACACAAATCTGGGCGGCTGTTTCACCTGGCACGTGGAATGCCTGGGAGACAGAGCCACCCACTCAACTGAAAAAAAGGGGGCTGAAACAGGGAGCCAGGTGATCTGGCTCAGCAGGTCCCACCCCTACAAAGACCAGCAATCTGAAATGCTCTGGATTGAGAGTTTCACA
>PVKP010046377.1:0-15600 GCA_004027715.1 Plecturocebus donacophilus | reverse complement strand
GGCATACATTTTGGTATGCTGTGTTTTCATTCTTATTCATCTTGAAGCATAAAGTGCTCTTTAACTTCACCTTTGAACATTAGTTATTTCATGATGTTTTCATATTTTTGAGTTTTCTAGTTTCTATTTCTATTAATTTTATTCTATTATAGCTTTAGAACACAATTTCTATTATTTTTATGCTATTAAGTTTATTGAATTTATTTTTATGGCCTAGCAAATGATCTACCCTGGAAAATTTTCACATCAGGAAGACTTTATATCCTGCTGTTGGCAGAGTGTTCTGTAGATGCCTGCTATTGATTGGTTTACAGTGCTGTTCAAATCTGTATCTTTATTGATATTTGCCTGCTTGTTGTATCCACTATTGAAATCTTCAACTATTACTGTGGAACTCTCTATTATTCCCTTCAAACTGTCAATATTTGCTTCATATATTGTGGTCCCTTGTTATTAGGTACATATATAATTATATTGTCTTCTTTATGGCTTTTTTCATTATTAAAATATTTCCTTTTATTTCTGCTAATATCTTTGCTTAAGGTCTATTTTGTCTGGTAGTATAGCCATGATGGTTTTCTTGTGGTGGATTTTTGTGTAATATATCTTTTTTCCATTCATTTACTTTCAATCTTTATTTTACTTGAAACTGAAGATTGTTTTCTATAAACGTTAAACAATTACATCTTGCCTTTTTTTAATGCTAATGGAAAATCTGCCTTTCAATTGGATTATTTTGTCCACTCACATTTAGTACTATTATTTGATATAGTCAGATTTACATCTGCTCTGCCCTTTTACTTCTTGTTCTTAAGATTTGTTTTCTCTGAGCCTTTTAATGTATCCCACTGTTTTCTGGTCTCCAGTGTTTTTATTAAATGTCAGCTCTTAATTTTACTGGGGATCCCATGTTCAGTTGTTTTTCTCTTGTTGCTCTCCAGATTTTTTTTAATCTTTATCTTTTATCATTTCACTATTATGTGTCTTTGTGTGAGTATACATCGCTTTTGATTTATTCTACCTGTAGTTTGTAATCTTCTTGGATGTGTACATTATTGTTCTTCAAGAAGTTAGGAAGCTTTCTTCCATTATTTACTTAATTTATTTTACATCTTTCTCTTTCTCCTTTCTGATACCACCACGATATGTATATTGGAACACTTCATAATGTCTCACATTTATCTAATGTTCTGTTCATTTTTCTTCCTCTTTTCTCTGTGTTCTTTGAGTTGTATAATCTCCATCAGTCTAGATTGAGATTCAGGTTTGCTAATTATTCCTTCTTATAATTCAGATCTATAGTTGACCCTCTCTAGTGAATTTTTATTTCAGTTTTTGTACATTTTATCATAATTTTTATATAATTATACTTTTAAAAACTTACAACTCTTTACTGATATTCTTTATTCAGTATAATGTTGTCATAATACTTTCTTTTATTTTAATGATGGCTTCCTTTAGTTCTTTGAACATATTTACAATGGGTAATTTTAAGACTTTTATTTTTGAAAACATTGATAGTTTTAGGAGAACAGGAGGTTTTGGGTTACATGGATAAATTCTGTAGTGGTGATTTCTGAGATTCTGGTGCTGTCAGCTAAGCAGTGTACACTGCACCTGATGTGTAGTCTTTTATCCATCACCTCCCTTCCACCCTTCCCCCCAAGTCCCCAGAGCTGAATATAGAATTCCTATGCTTTTGAATCCTCAGAGATTACTTCCCACTTATAAATGAAAACATACAATATTTGGTTTTTGGTTTCTGATTTACTTCATTTAGAGTAATGGCCTCCAACACCATCCAGCTTGCTGTAAAGGCCATTATTTCATTCTGTTTTATGGCTGAGTAACATTCCATAGTATATATATATACACCACATTTTCTTTATCCTCTCATTGGCTGATGGGCATTTAGATTGGTTCCATATTTTTGAAGTTGTAAATTGTGGTGCAATAAACACATGTGTGCATGTGTCTTTTTCATATAATGACTGCTTTTCCTTTGGGTAGATACCCAGTAGTGGAATTGCTGGATCAAATGGTGTTTCTACTTCTAGTTATTAAAGGAATCTTCATACTATTTTCAAAAATGGTTGTACCAGTTTACATTTTCAACTCCAATGCAAAAGTACTTTCTTTATATCACATCTATGCCAACATTTATTATTTTTTAATGTTTAAATTATGGCCATTCTTTCTAGAGTAAGGTGGCATCTCACTGTGGTTTGAATGTGCATTTCCCTGATAATCACTGACACTGAACATTTTTTAATATGTTTATTGGCCATTTGTATACATTCTTTTGAGAATTGGTTATTCATGTCCTTTACCTACTTTTTGATGAGACTATTTTCTTCTTGCTGATTTATTTGAGATTCTTGTAGATTCTAGATAATAATTCTTTGTCAGATGCATAGTTAGAGAATATTTTCTCTCACTTGATGGGTTGCCTATTTACTGTGCTGATAATTTCTTTTGCTTTGCAGAAGTTTTAGTTTAATTAAGTCCCATTTATTTATTTTTGATTTTGTCACATTTGCTTTTGGGTTCTTTGTTGTGAATTATTTGCCTAAGCCGATGTCTGGAAGAGTGTTTCCTGTGTTATCTTCCAGAATGTTTGTGGTTTCAGGCCTTGGAGTTAATATTCTATCCATCTCAGGTTGGTTTTTGTTTGAGGTAAGTGATGCGGATCCAGCTTCGTTCTTCCATGTGTGGCGGGCCCACCATCCCAACACCGTTTTCTGAATAAGGTATTCATTGTCTACTTTACATTTGTGTATGCTTTGTTGAAGATCAGTTGACTGTAAATACTTGGCTTATCTCTGGGTTCTCTATTCTGTTCCATTGGTCTATGTACCTATCTTTATAAGAGTACCATACTGTTTGGGTAGCTATAGATTTGTAATATAGTTTGAAGTCCGGTAATGTGATGCCTCCAGATTTGTTCTTCTTGCTTCGTCTTGCTTTGGCTCTGTGGGTTCCTTTTTGGTTCCATATGAATTTTAGGACTTGTTTTTCTATTTATGTGAAGAATGATGATGATATTTTGATGGGTATTGTATTGAATCTGTAGATTGTTTTGGCAGTATGGCCATTTTCACAATGTTGATTCTATCCATCCATGAGCATGAAATGTGTTTCCATCTGTTTGTGTCATCTATGATTTATTTTAGCAGTGCTTTGTAGTTTTTCTTATAGAGATCTTTCACCTCCTTGGTTAAGTCTATAACTAAGTATTTATTTTATTTTATCTTATCTTATCTTATTTTATTTTATTTTATTTGCAGTCATTTTAAAAAGGACTACATTCTCAATTTTATTCTCAGCTTGGCCGTTGTTGGTGTATAGCAGTGCTATTGATTTATGTACATTAGTTTTGTATCCTGAAACTTTACTGAATTTATTTATCAGATCTAGGAGCTTATGGGATGAGTCTTTAGAGTGTTCTAGGCATATAATCATATTATCAGTGAACAACAACATTTTGACTCTTTTTCAATTTGGATGACCTTTGGTTCTCTCTCTTGTTTGATGGCTCTGGCTAGGACTTCCAGTACTGTGGGTAATTGATGTGGTGAAAGTGGGCATCCTTGTCTTCTTCTAGTTCTCAGCGGGAATGCTTTCAACTTTTCCCTATTCAATATGATGTTGGTTGTGGGTTTTTCATAGATGTCATTTATTACTTTGAGGTATGTCCCTTCTATGCCAATTTGTTAATGGTTTTTTTGTCATAAAAGGATATTAGGTTTGTTAAATGCTTTTTTCTGTATCTATTGAGATGATCATATGATTTTTGTTTTAATTCTGTTTATGTGATGTATCATTGCATATGTTAAATTATTTCTGCATCTCTGGTATAAAGCCCATTCATCATTATGTATTATCTTTTTGACATGCTGTTGGATTTGGTTAGCTAGTATTTTGTAGAGAATTTTTGCATCCATGTTCATCAGGGATATTGGTATGTAGTTTTTTGTTGTTGTTGTTATTTTCTTTCCTGGTTTTGGTATTAGGATGATACTGGCTTTATAGAATGATTTGAGGAGGATACCATTTTTCTCTATTTTTTGAAATACTTTCAGTAGGATTGGTACCAATTCTTCTTTGAATGTCTGATATAAGTCAGTTTTTAATCCATCTTGTCCTGAACTTTTTTTGTTGGCAGTTTTTTATTGCTATTTCAATCTCACTGCTTGTTATTGGTCTGGTCAGAGTCTCTGTTTCTTTCTGACTTAATCTAGGAGGACTTTATGTTTCCAGGAATTCATCCATCTCCTTTAGATTTTCTAGTTTGTGTACATAAAGGTGTTCATGGTAGCCTTAAATTATCTTTTGTATTTCTGTGCTTTCAATTGTAATATCTCCTATTTCATTACTAATCAGTTTATTTTGATCTTCTTCCTTTTATTGATCAATCTCACCAATGATCTATCAACTGTTTATCTTTTGAAAAAAACAGGTTTCTTTTTTTGTTTCATTTATCTTGTGTAGTTTTTGTTTGTTTGTTTCAATCTCATTTCATTCTGCTCTGATCTTTGTCATTTCTTTTCTTCTGGTGGGTTTGGCTTTAATTTGTTCTTGTTTCTCTAATTCCTTGAGATATAATGTTTGGTTGTCTATTTGTGCTCCTTTAAACTTTTTGATGTAGTCATTTAAGGTTATGAACTTTCCTCTTGGCACCATTTTTGCTGTATCTCAGAGGTTTTGAAAAGTTTTGTCAGTATTATCATTCAGTTCATAAAACTTTCTAAATTCCATCTTGATTTCATTGCTAACCCCAAAATTATTCAAGAGTAGATTATTTAATTTCCATGTATTGTTAGAGTTTTGAGGGCTCCTTTTAGAGTTAATTCTAGTCTTATTCCACTGTGTTCTAAGAAGTTTCTTGACATGATTTTGATTTTTTAAAATTAATTGAGACGTTTTGTGGCCTATCATATGGTCTATCTTGAAGAATGTTTCATGTGCTGATGAGAATAATATAGATTCTGCAGTTGTTCAGTAGAATGTTCTGTAAATATCTGTTAAGTCCATTTGTTCTAGGGTATAGTTTAATTCCATTGTTTCTTGGTTGACCTTATGTAGAAGAAGTAGAAGAGAGAACTTCAGAGATTGAAGATAAGACTTTCTAGTTAACCCAATCAGGCAAAGACAAAGAAAAAGGAATTTTTAAAAAATGAACAAATTGTCCGAGAAATATGGGATTACGTTAAATAGGAAAACCTAAGAATAATTGGTGTTCCTGAGGAAGAGGAGAAATTTAAATGTTTGGAAAACTTATTTGAGGAAAACTGCCTTATTAGAGATCTAGATGCCCAAATACAAGAAGCTCAAAGAACTCTTCAGAAATTCATCACAAAAAGATCATCACCAAGGCATGTAGTCCTCCAGTTTATTCAAAGTCAAGATAAAGAAAAGAATCTTAAGATCTGTGAAGAAAAAAAAAAGCATCAGATAACCTATAAAAGAATACCTATCAGATAAATAGCAGATTTCTCAGCTGAAACCATACAAGTCAGAGTGGATTGGGGTTCCATCTTTAGTCTCCTTAAACAAAATAATTGTTTGCCAAGAATTTTGTATCCAGCAAAACTAAGCCTCATAAATGAAGGGGAGATAAAGTCTTTCTCAGATAAGCAAACGCTGTGAGTATTTGCCACTACCAAACCAGTGCTACAAGAAATGCTAAGAGGAGTTCAAAATCTTGAAAAAAAAAACCCTCAAAATAGAATCTTCTTAAAAAATAAATCTTGTTAAAACATAAATCTCACAGGGCTTATAAAATAATAACACAGTGAAAACCACAAGGTGTTTAGTCAATAACTAACATGATGAAGAGTACAGTACCTCACATCTCAATACTAACATTGAATTGTAATGGCCTAAATGCTCCATTTAAAAGGTACAGAATGGAAGAACGGATAAAAATCCACTAACTAAGTATTTGCTATCTTCAAGAGACTTATCTAATACATAAGGCTCACATAAACTTTAGGTAAAAGGGTGGAAAAAAGATCTTCCATGCAAATGGAAACCAAAAGTGAGAAGAAGTAGCTATTCTTATATCAGACAAAACAGAATTTAAAGCAACAAGAGTAAAAAAAAAAAGAAGAAGAAGAAAAAAGAAGGACGTTATATATTGGTTAAAGGATTAGTCTAACAGGAAAATATCACAATCCTGAATATATATGCACCTAACACTGGAACTCCCAAATCTATAAAACAATTACCACTAGACCTAAGAAATGAGATAGATACAACACAATAGTAGTGGAGGACTTCTATCTTACACTGAAAGCTTCCAAACATCGGATTACTTTCACAAGGAATTTCTATTGCCTGGATTTTTTTCTGATGTATGGATCATACTTTCCTGTTCCTTTGCATACATCTTACTTTGTTGTTGAAAACTAGGCATTTTAGATAACATATAGTAGCAACTTTGAATATCACAACTCTCTATAATATATTGTGACAACTCTGTTATTGTTTTGTCACTGGTTGTTTATTTACCTACTGACTTTATTATTTTATTGGAAACTTCCGCCCTCACCCACAGTGTTAAGCCTCTGATGTTGCACCTCAGAGTGTTGGATACGCCTAGAGTCACTTCGGGATGATAGTGGTTGTGGCCAGGGATCTCTATCTCCTTACCTGATTACATTCAGCTGTTAAGTTCCATTGGTTGCCAATTTAGTACACTGCTGTTTCCCACAATGCTTTGGGGCATAAATTGCTTCATGGACTGAATCAATCAAATGTGAAATCATTGAATGGTTAGTTTCTGTAGGTCAGCTTTTGAGCTATGTTATGTCTTCAGATGGACTTCTTGTAGATTTGTAGTAACTCTGAAGAGAGAGATCTCAAGGCCAACTAGAGGAAAATTATGATAGACCTTTACAACAATACTGAATAGAAATATTGAAGCAGACATTCTTCAATATTTCAATTCTTCAGCCTTGATCCTGCCCTGATCTTTGTTAGAAATTATTTAGTTTTTCACCACTAAATATAATGTTAGCTGAAGGCTTACTGTAGTAAGCCCTGGCAGTTTGAGAAAGCCCTTTTTCATTCTTAATTTGCTGAGAGGTTAGGTATCTGTTGAATTGTGTCAAGTAATTCTCATGTATCTGTTTATATGATCACTTGATTTTTCTTCTTTATTCTGTTAATGTAGTGAATTATATAGAGTTAATTTTGATTCTTTACTTTTCTTGGATTCACTTCTCTCCACATAACTCCTTCATTTCCAGTGAACCACTCTGTACTCCAAACTGTTTAGTTGCTGTAAATTTTTATCTCTGCCTCTTCAACTCTTAAGCACTACTATGTTTCTTTCTAGCTCACTTTGCTATAACTGAAAAATGGTGTCCAAGTAAAAAACCATTGTAATCACTGGGCTCAATTAGTGAGTTTCCTTTCTCTTGGGGAGCAGATTCATGTGCTTCTTTCCCTTTGTCAGACAATTTTAAACAATTATTCATATTTTGTCCAACTTACTGTTTATTGTTAATGGCAGAAAGCGAATCTTATGCCAGTCACTCTATCACATTGAGCAGCAGAAATTCACAGGTGTTTAATGAAGGATATTCTTGCTAGGTGGAGACTTCCAGGTTGCCCTTCTTAAAAAAAATTTAAATATATAATCTTATGGCTAAAAGACACCTGATGTTCTTATTGTTATTTATTCATGGCAATGTGTGTCTTTTTCTCTGGCTGTTTTAATATTTTCTATTTGCCTTTGGCATTCAGCAGTTTAACAACAAAATGCCTAGAAGTGATTTTATTTGCAATTTTATGCACGGATTTTATAAAGCTCCTTAAATATGTGCCTTTGTTTATTTTATCAGTTTTAGAGACTGTTTTATCAAATATTGTATCTTTTTCTCCTTCAAGTGCTCCAATTACAGGTATGTTAAACATTTTTGTATCTCATAAGGTTCTGCCACTCTGTGTGCTTTTGTCTAAATTTACTACTTAGCTATCTGTCACTTTGTCAATCTTCTTTTTAAATTTCTCTAATCTACTGATAAATCCATCTATTAAAATATTATTTTAGTAATTGCATTTTTATTTCTAAGTTTTTTATTTTACTATATAGTGTATAGATTACTGTTCTCTGGGGAATTTCTGTATCTTTTCACCAATTATTTGAGTAATTTAAAGGCAGTTCTTTTGAAATCTATGAAAAATAGCTCCTTTATTTGAAAATACTTGTATTTCTTTCAAAATTTTTTTTAATTTTTTCTGTTTTTGCCATTAAAAGTAATGGCAAAAACCCAATTACTTTTGTACCAACCAAATATTAGTTCTTAATCATTTGCTACTATATCCTGATATGCCTGATCATTTTTTATTTGAATGCTGAACTTATATATGGGACATTGTTAAGCCTTTGGCTGATCTTTCTTCAGAAAAGATTCATTTTTCACCTGACTAGATGTTTGAAAGAAAGCATATCAGGTTTATTTATTGAAAGGTTGAAATCGTGAAATGCTAAATTTCTGATTTTGAGGGTGGATTTATTTGTAGTTCGCCTTAATTCTAAGACATAACATTTCTTATTTCTAAAATGAAAGCCAGTGATATGTATCCATTTCAGGAAGAAACCCTGAATTACAGTTTTGTATTTCTCTGTTCTATTACACCTCCAAAGCTCTCCTTAGCTTTTTATCTTCTTGGAAACCACTTTCTTCTCATTTTGTCTTGTTCCTATGTAGCATAGGATACAGCAAAGCTTTAAGAAAAAACAGTCACAAAGAATGTTGTTGTCACAAGTGTCGTGTCTTTTTCTCCACGTTTTTGGCCCCACAACCCTGATATCTTGTTAGCCATGATCCTTAATAGTTTTTTTTTTTTTTTTTTGTCTCCCATATATTTTCAAAAATCCTTGTCTTTTATGTTGTTTGCCCATTATGCCTCATGCTATTCATTGGCGAATCCCCAAGTGGAAGAAGCAGTGAATAACTTTTTCCTTACCTCAATATGTTCCATTCTCTCCAGGGTCCTTTTAATTCAGCATTTAAAAAGTTACTCTGATGAAACGGATCTACCTAATACAAACCACTTCACCATTTTTAAAAGCAGAACTTTCCTATTCTTCCTTTTAATGCTATTTGCCCCTCTCAGTTTTCTTGAAAGACACCATGTATCGTCTGTTTTTTGTATTGATTGCTATGATGAGTTAGACAAGGTTCTTGAATCTCTGAATCTTTATCCAGCTGCCTGCTGCTTTTAGACTTAGAATGTGATACATTGAGAAACAACCTATTTACAAACCTCTATAAGAAAAGGGCCTCCATTAGATTAAAGGCGTATCTAATAAGTTTTACCTAAGCCTGCTTTTCATCCTAGGCCTTTGTAACAAAAAGAGAGACATCCAAGAAAGGAGCATATTGCCTTAAAAAATCAGCTGCGTGGGACTCAAAGACCAACCAGAGAAGTAAGGGTCCCAATAATAAGAAAATAATAAGAAAATACAGAATTCATTTTAGAATTTTAAACTCATTAAGCTTTTCATCATATGTAAGGCCTTCTCCCACAGATTAATCTCAATAGTGACTTGAATCATGCCCTTATCAAAATTTATCTTCTCTTTCCTCCTACTCATTTTCTTTATTCTATTATCATCAAGTAATATTTATTAGAAATCTAAATACATGTGACTATCTAAATATCATACAGAACAACATTCCTGCTCTTTGCTAGCATGTGGTCTGAAAGCAAATATGAGATTGTGGATAATGACACATTCACATATATGGAAAATAAAACAATTAGGGAGATGATGCAACAGTATGATCCAAGCCTGTGATTAAATGAGTAATTCATTGTACTAGTAATAAATTCAGTGCTCTGTTTTTGTGCTGAGAAAGTGAGCAGGGCCTAGATAGGGAAGTAAATTTTCTTATTGGAGAAGGCTTCCTACTGTTCAAGACACAGGCATGAATCAGCCTTGAAAATATTTTTCAATACTCAGGTGGTGTCTTCATATTTCTCAGTATTCAGTTCCCTCTCCTCCGAATAGATCTGCAGCTTGCTCTGCTCATATCCTTTAAAGCACACACTCAGATTCTCCCCAGTTATGTAATTATTTTATTAAATACAAAGAACCATTTAATATTAGAAATGGAAGAGAGCTTATGTAGCATATTGTCCATGGATAAAAACTAGGTTTTATCTCACACACCAGCTCCAATCAATCAAAAGAGATTACTTGGAAAGCTGAGTTGAGAAGGTTGTAATACTGTGTTTAAACTTAGTAAAAAAGAGGGATAAGGATTTATAACAAGAAGATAGACTACAGGATTAGCATGTTTACCAGGTATTTGTCATGCCAGATTTAATCCAACTCCTTTATTTATCAAATGGATAACATGGATCCCAGGAAGTCAAATGACTTCCCTAAGTCATATAATTGTTATTGGTAATATTAAAAATCAAGTTTATGTCCCCTTTCTCAGTTTCTCAATATAATGCTTGTTCGCCTCTGACCTATAATCTTTTAAATATTAGAATAAAATACTAGAGTTCACTGATTTTAAAATCCAATCTATGTTTCTGCAGTCAGATTCTTGGTGCTAAGAACTAATGGAAACCAAATTGCAAGAGTCTGAACCCCAGATCTGACACTTTTTATCTAACAATGCCATAATTAAATAATTTATCTGCAAATTGTATTTATTATATGAGTAAATTCAAAGCACTTGAACCAAAACCTGATGTAGTAAGTGTTCAATCAATGTTTAGTCACAATTATTACCCTTATGGTTGTGGTAATATTCAAGTTGATCATTTTCACAATGAACTGAGTCTAAAATTAATTGCAATATCATCTGTTCTTCTCTATGAAGGCCCTTTAATCAGTTCTGAAGGCCCTTTACCCTTCGCACAAAAAATAAACCCATTAAGCTCATTAAAATTAGGACAGAAAATGTTAACAATCAGCATGAAAACAAGAGAAGGGGTCGAATCTGGCTACTATTTTTATTTATTCCAGTTTTTTACCTGTTCTGAGTATATGCTGTCCCTTGGAGCCTCATATATTTTACTTTCAAACAATAGAGTACTCATTAACTAGAAACCTTTAGCTCTATTAATCTTTCATAACTTTTTCTTATGAAGTTCAGGAGGATGCTGTACTGTTAGAGAGAAAGAGAGGGGAAAAAGATATATATCGGAATCAAGGATCCCATTCATAAGATACTTAAAACTGCAGACCAGGAGTGATGCTGGATATTTTCACTTTTAGTTATCAAATGCATGAGATTCCCTTTCACTTACAGAATCCTTGAAGCGTCTAAAAGATCCTGCAAGTCACTGGCTGATCTCAAGGGCATGCACACCACATAAGGTGTTAACAAGAACCCTCTGTGAAGTCCTCCTTCTTGTACTAAGACTAACCTGTGTGGTGTAGGGAATACATACATCTGCTGGAAAGAGACCTGAAGGGGCAGCTCTGAGGAAACACAGAAGCCCACCTGGAGAGAGCTTTCCTTCACTGATGTCTCAGTGCCAAGGATTCTGAGCATCTTAGTGACCACCCTAATTGGAATTCTGCCTGCATACCTCATGAAGATGAAGCCTCATTTGGGGACAGGCAAACTGCCGGTCTTTGCCAGCACTTAGAGGATAGAGAAATCTCAGACATTCAACATAAGATGGCATTGTCACGGTGTGGCAATTGATTTAAAATTTGTGGGGAAAAATGTTAACTCTCTCATTGGTGATAATATAAAGTCATCACATGTACTTTTATTCAGTACTGTTTTAAGATTAAATTGCATCATGGCTTGTTGAATTACAGACCTCACATACATCTTCGTTTTCCTTAGAGAATACTTTAATGATACTGCATTTTTAACAATCATGTGAACTCTCAGGCTGAAATCCTGAAGAAAATTTCTAAATGAGGCTTTCGTAAAGTCATTTTAGAGATGTGGAGAAAGTTGATCCATTTTCCCTGCCAGCAAGCATCCTCCTCGGCTTCTCCTAAAAGTTCTGTAGATAAGGTAGTACAGATATTACACAGCAGTGATTCTCACGATTGTGTGCTCCAAGAACCACTTAAAGTAAGTTTACTTCTTACAGAACTAAAAAAGACAGACATGGATCTCAGTTTGAGAAACATGGATTTAAGAAAACAAGATCTTATATTTTGATAATGTATTTTGATTAAAAATCACTATAAAATAAGTATTGTAGAGTAAAAGTGAAATCTATAAATTCTGTAAAAAGTAAGTTTTGTAAGATTATCATTGAAATAAAACTCAAAATATAACAAAAGTTAGTAATCCTGTCCCAATATGTCCATGAACTTTAGTTTGGGAAAAATCTTAAGGTAGTGCTTTAGGTTTTATCAAGTACGTTCTCATACTTGTTGTCTCATTTAGTTCTTAAAACCACACTGTGTAATATGTAACGTTATTTTCCCAGAAGCACCCAAAGGATCATTGCAATGCTGGCATTTTAGCTCTGGTCTTATAACTCCAGGTATCGCTAGTACCACATTGACTCCTATTTTCCTCTTTTTGTAACCCATCTTATGTGGACTTCATAACCACCACCAAGATAATAGGCTAGCTATTATTTCTGTGAGTAACCTAAGGGTGAGGTCCAAATACCTGTATTGTTTTTCTACATCTTGTCCCTTCTGTCATTAGGAAAAATCTGTTTATATTGCCATTCATTTTAAGTCATTTGAGTATTATATTTAACAAGATGCAGATTATCCTAAATAAATCAGCAGATATTTATGAAATTTTATTGTATGTTTAATTCTGAATAATATTCTAATCATCTAAAACAACATTTCCCACAGTGAGATTCAAAAGAAAATTAGTCATCCCTTGGACAAGGAGATGGGGAGAGAGAGGGACAAATTTGTTTAAAACAAAAACTGAATTGTCTGTCAAGTTTTTGAAGATTTACTATGGTGCCTTAAAAGCTATGAGGCATTCTGCAGTATAAATCTCACAGTATTTCTTAGACTTATTTACCTCCTCTTATGCGTGTGTGTGACAATCTAGAAGTGTACGTCATCTTATAGTGGCTCATGACTCATTTATAGAAACTAAGGAACTCCTTACTTGAAGGCTGAAATATACTTCAGAATATCCTTCTGAAGTCTCCAATGGCCCAAGCTCTCTGATTACCTGAGATGTGTCTTTTGCAAATTTCAATGTCTCTTGTTCACTGAAGATGAGAGAGTAAGATGGTTTCTAACAATGGCCTTTCTTCTGCCAGGGTGACTCAAGCAAATATTTGTGTTTCTCTATTTAATCCAATGTATTATCACAAGTGTTTTTACTTCAATAAAGGGTAAACTCAGTGTCACTCAGTAGGGCGATGGAAATATATTTTGAGTAAACCAATATGCGATACATGATTGCAAAACATTGCAGGAGAGGCTCCTATGTGTAAGAGTTTAATAAATGTTTGACATTATTATTATTATATCATCTATTAAGTTGCTAACCTTATTCCATGCAACACAGGTGTTTAGAGCATTTGAGTGTGTACTATATTTTCATAAAATAGAACGTGTTTAAAGATAACATTGTAGTTGGATGTTTAAGGAAATCATGGCTAAAACTTAAAGCTAATGATTGCTTGAAATATGATTATAATGACCACACTAGTCAAGTATATAGTTTTTCCTATTATTTTGGGCCTTCTGAAAATGAGAATATAGCAGAATTGTGATAGCATATTCATATAGAGAATATAATGTTCAAAACAAAAAGAGTCAGTGAACAACTGCCTCTAAAGTGAGAATTTTAGAGAAGATGAGGAATGATTATGTCTGTAAGGAGAATATCAATGCATTTTGCAGTGGTTTTCCTTTGGGAAAATCTTCTGAAACTCCATAGCATGTTGTACTGTTGAGACATTTATTCAGGAAAATGTTTTACTGTCCTTTGCTCTGGATAGCCATGCTCTGTGCTTTGTAAATGTCTGTACATGCATGTTATACACTGATGACATTTTCATCCTGGAAGTGTACTGTCTCCATAACTGAACAACTGCCATAAGTCAAAACATCAGACTCAGAATGTGCATGTGAATATTCTAGAGTCAATATATTAAAAGTTATCAGAATATATTGCTCAACACACACGAAAATTAATCAAAATGTCCTGTTGTAGCTTTGCTAGCAACAACAGGGCACAATAAAATACAGAACTGATTAGTTCCTATTAAATAAGAACGGTGGCAACAGAGTTTTAAAATATCAAATTAGCTTAACAGAGCTCTCAGCAAAATGGAAAAATCTAAGCACAAGCTGGGCTGCCGACACAGCAGGGGGCCCATCTATGAAAGGTGGAAATACAAAGGTTCTTGCTGAGGTTGCCTTATGACAAACTTTTCATACTCTTGGGCTGTAAAGAGTTCCTGTGGCTTGTTCTGCTTTTTGTGATCTTTTCCCTTGAGCAAATTTTCCTTCTTGATCTCTGATGACACCAAAGAAATCAAAGGCCATCAGGACATTGAACCACCTAGCATAATCTTGGCTGCTGAGAAACTGGAGATGCAACCAGTCTTGACAGTAAGTAAAGCTATTGGGCGGCATAACCAGACAATGTCAGTAGCCGATTTGAACCACAGAAGCAAAGGAAAGTTTTAAATGGGCAATCACATATCCTACTGTCTTACATGTATCACTAGTCACCTTTAATAATTGGCAACTGTCTGTCTGACAAAGTGGAATCAATAAGTTTCAGGAGCTAGAAAGTATGAGATAAGATCTGTGCAGCTCCCTCATGTGAGATGAGGATCCATCTGTGTGGAGTCTTCATCTACGTGAACTTTGAACACTGGTATTCAAGGTTAAAAGACTGTTGAAGAGGTAGGACACACAACTTTCTCTAAAGTAGAGCACCATTCCAATTTAGGACCAAATATATAACGAACTCTGAATGTTTCTTATCATCTACAGTTCCATTTTAAGCATTATGAATAATCAATATCTGCTTATTGACATTTAGTCCAACAAGGCAAGTGAATAGGAAAAACCAGCTGTGAAGCAGTTAAGGAGAAATTGCCAAGTCCGTAATTTCCCTCTGTGCTGATAATGCCTCCAAATGGGTGTATTATTTAATGAAGGATTAATCCCCAGGTTATCACCGGCCCTGGAAGAGTCTGGACATCTTTCCAAAGCCTTTCAACTATGTAAGGTGTTCATTATGGACCTAGGTTTGGGAAAAGAGGCTGTTTATATCTTAAATTAACTTATTGTCAGGCTTCCCTCCACAGCTAATTGGCATGACCCTGGGTATATCTGCTCTTGAATATCCTTGACATCCATCTGCTATGAAGATGAATTAGTTATTTAGGTAGCAATCCCATCTCTTGGTTTAGCCAACGTGCATCCATTCTTCTTCAGGCCTATTAAGCTGGGGATGAACTTTCAGGTTAATGCACAGTGCAATCACTACCACTCTGGAGATGTCAGACACCTAAATATTTTCTATTCACTAATGAAAAACTTCTTTCTAAAATAAGAGGGATAGAAAGAAGAAAAGCAGAGCGATGAGAAGGGGAAAGTCAATAAAGACCTAAAGATTCAATTAAGAGTTTAGGTATCTGCCAGCTTTTATT
>PVKP010046376.1:0-15600 GCA_004027715.1 Plecturocebus donacophilus | reverse complement strand
GTGGGGTTCTCTGTATTGCCTGGAGTTGAGTATTGTCATGGCTTGCTAGTTTAGGAAAATTTTCCTGGATAATATCCTGAAAAATATTTTCCAACTTGGATTCATTCTCTTTGTCACTTTCAGGTATACCTATTAAGCGTAAATTAGGTCTTTTCACATAGTCCCATATTTCTTGGAGATTTTGTTCATTCCTTTTTACACTTTTTTCTCTGATCTTGTCTTCTCGTTTCATTTCATTAAGTTGGTCTTCGACCTCTAATATCCTTTCTTCTACTTGATCAATTCGACTGTTAAAACTTGTGCATACTTCACGGATTTCTCGTATTGTGTTTTTCAGCTCCATTAATTCATCTGTGTTCTTCTCTAAATTGTCCATTCTCGTTAGCATTTCGTCAAACCTTTTTTCAAAGTTATTAGTTTCTTTGCATTGGTTTAGAACATATTCTTTTAGCTCACAGAAGTTTCTTATTATCCACCTTCTGAAGCCTGACTCTGTTAATTCTTCACACTCGTTTTCCATCAGGCCTTGTTTCATTACTGATGAGGAACTAGCGTCCTCTGTAGAAGGAGAGACTTTCTGGTTTTCAGTGTTCTCAGATTTTTTACGGTGGCTTCCTGGCATCTTTATGGTTTTATCCATCTGTCGTCTTTGTAATTACCCACTTTCAAATCAGGTCTCTGAGTGGACGTCCAGCTTGTTAATTCCCAGCTCCGGAATCTATGTAATTTTCACTGTGCGACCCGCAACGCTAGCTAAGACAGCGGCGTTGAAATTCGTGGTGCTTTTCTGCCCGGGGGTCTCCGGTCTGGCTTCTCAGTCTCTTTTTCAATCAGCTGACTGGACTGCTCTGACTTTCCAGAGTGCCAAACATCATCCAAAAGGAGACTCAGTCCCGTTTACTCCGCACCAAGAGCCGCCCAGCCGAGGCGCCGGCAAAAAAGCCACGCCAGCCGAAAGGGTCGCGCTGGCGACCCATGGGGCTCCTCCATTAGGAATGACCTGGTCCGTGGGCAGCAAAAATTTATCGGTAAGTGTGGCATCCACTGGTTCTCTGCAGTTTTACTGGGAGCTGCAATCCTGAGCTGCTAGTGATCGGCCATCTTGGATCTCTCTGAAATAACTTTTAATCAACCTCAAAACTAGGCAAAATTACTTTTTATATTTTTACAAAGACACATTCTTCACATCTTAGACTTTCACTTATCAAAAAAGGTCAGCCCTCTTCAAACAAGAAGTAGTCATTTCTGGTTTTAATTATCACATATTAATTGTAATTTATAATTTCTAGTGAACACCTAAAATGTAAGCAATTTTTAGCTATTTTATATCAGCATTGTATAGGTGAACACCATTTTCTAATTTTTTAGAAACATCTCTCCTCATAATACACCCTTTTTCATGTTTATTACAGACAGAATTACATCTACTCCCACCATACTAAATAAAAACAGAATATGCCACTAGATGAATGTACTCATTATCAAACATTAAACTGTGAGACCCCCACTATGTTTTGGTACTAGATAAATTGCAACAAAATTGACAGACATGAGGCATTCAGTGCAACCATTTGTTCCTTTAGAGGTTATAATGAGTGGACAATACTTTTTGTTCATAGTATGTTACAGGATTACTAATTTTCTGTATTTTCTTCTTTGTACTGTGTGTATACATCTGTTTCTTCTATGCTACTCCATGAGGGGAAGATACATCTATAGAAACTTGTTTGCCATTATATTCCTGGCCCTAGGTGCTATATATAGTAGATTTCAAATATGTGTTAAACACATGTGGTCATGCATTAATTATCAGCGTCAACCAACTCACAGTTTCATTACTCAACGCTTTCTAGTTAGTCAGGGCACATTCTACATTGTCTCAGTGTAAGCAATGAATAGCTATTTCTCTTCAGAACAATTTCTAGCAGCTTACTTCAATCATTAAAGGTAATCAGGAAATGTCCCACTAGTCAGAATCATGTGTATCCTGTCCTCATCAGACATGTCTCTTCCAATACACAACAAAATGGTAGAGGAGCAAGTTTCAGTATTTTAACTGACTTACATGTTTCATAAATGTCACTTAGTACAACATAACTTGAAAATCTCAAGTAACTGAAAGCGATTCCTGAAACTGAGAAACTCATCTACAAATTTTCATCCTGTTTTTATTCAACTACTTTACTCATTCTTAATTATTGCGCTTGACTCATTCATTAAACAAAGTGAGCCAATGAAAAATTTTAAGAAATACTACTCCGAAATATATCACTTCATTATATTGATTACCAATAAATTAATAGATAAGGTAAGGTCTTTTGAATTCCCTTTATCTGTCTAAAGAAAGAGCTTCCAAGGTACTCAGTTGATATAAATCCTCTGAAAATTAATTCTTTTCATTGGAGGGAGACTTTCTCACACCCAGATAGATATTGTCACAAATCATTTATACTTCTAGGGCCCATTCAACTTTCCCCCTCAAAAAAAAAAAAAAAAAAAAAAAGTACTCTGAGGATGTTTTCTTCATCTTCACTTGCCATTTTATTCATTTTAGCAAGCGGACTGAATTAAGAGTTTCTTTTCATTTTCTTGATTGACCTACATAATTATTGCCCTAAGTGATTATTGTCTGGGTTATTAATTGTAATATGATTTCAGGCCTAAATACCATTACCTGCTGAGACAAAGAAAGGCATGGGTAGGAAGCTTCATTCAGACAAAATGGTTAAAGGTGAGACATGTTTATACAGACCCATGTCTTTTTACCTTCTCTGTTGTAAAACCCTCTCATAATTTAGCCTTTCCTCCTTCCAGATGTTTCTTTCAAAGTGAAATAAACCTTCATAAATGGAGACTTCTTCCACCAGTGTAAGTTTTCTTCTCTAAAGATAGGTTTCAATATAACTAAAGATAGGCAGCTTCCCAATCCAGATTGTATTTTTTTAGCTAGATTTCTGAGTTCAAGGCCAAGTTCAGTAACAAATAGGGTGGATGAAGCAACTTGCAAACTAGATTAAGATATCTTTCACTGTTTTTTTGAGCTCAAGGTTTTAACTTAAAGAAGCAAACCCCACTGATCTAAGGACTCACTCTATCAACTTTTTTATTTGTTTTGCTTTTGTATTTTAGTCTTTTTAAAGCCTCTGTGTTCTAATTTTAAAAATATATTCCATTGTTTCTATGGACTTTTTGATCCTTCTTTTTCTAATATACCCCATAAATAAATAATTTTACCCAAATTAAAACTTCTTCATTATGGCTACTGTAATACCAAATTACCTTAGGTAAGGTTCATCTATTTCTGTTACACACACACACACACACACACACACACAGGTTCTGGGGATTTTTATACATAAAATTTTTGAGAGTTCCAAAGGGAAGAGTACCAGACTGTGGACTCTGTCCAGTTTTTCTGATCCAAGCAGTCACCACAAACCACTACACCTCTCATAGGACACGCAGACCCTGAAACCAGTCCCAGAAGATGGAGTTCTAGACTTCCTGGATCCAATTGAACTTATGATTATGTCTTCTAGTTAATTTTATCTAACTATTGAACCCAGTTCAGTTTTTTCTGCAACTTTCAAATCCAGTCTGGATCAAAAATTTACCCAAACAAAATAAGGTAGCTTGAAACCCATGTCTGTGGAGCTTTGGAAGCCATGAGAAAACTGCCCCATAATCTCTATATGAAGCAAGAAAATAGTGACCACAGTGGGTTCAGTGAGTGTCTATGCTTGGTTACTTGATGCTCTTGGGGTCACTGAAACCCTTATTCGGATCCTGCCAACTACAGCTTATGTGGTAAGCAGAAAAAACTTAGACAAGTTTTCATTTTAACTGAGTTTATTTGGGCACAGAAAAAAAAAAACCCAGAGTGAAACAGAAATGATTTGATAGACAGTCATCTGAACCAGAGCAAGTTTAGAGAACTCCAACCAATAACATGATATAATAGTATTTACAGAAAATGTAAGTGTAGTATGTAGACAACTTAATTGGTTACAGTTTAAGGTTAATTGGCTACACAACCTATTAAAATTAACGAAAGCTAAACTACTATAGTTAAAATCCATATTGCTTTGGTCTGTTAGGCTGAGTGTAATGGCCTAGTCCAAAGTAATGACCTCTAATAAATTTTATTTTACAATATTAAGGCTTAAAATTTATTTTCAGTTAATTTTCATATTGAGTGGCTTGGAGATTCATTTTTTGTTTTTTTTGTTTTTTTTTAGATGTTATCCATTGGTCCTAGGATCATGTTGCTTTTGAAAAAGACTTCATTATCCACTGAAATGCACTTGTACTTTTGTCAAATATTAACTAACCATATATAGATAGGTCTAGTTCTGAACTCTGTATTCTGTTCCATTAATTTATCTGTCTATCCTTGTCACCGTATATTTTTTATTACTGCAACTTTATAATAAATCATCCAACTTTGTTATTTTTTCAAAACACGTTTGAGTATTCTAGGACCTTCATGTTTCAATGTGAATGTCAGTTGATAAATTTATTTTTTAAAAAGGCTGCAAGAATTTTTATTGGAAAATTCTATACTATAGATAGTATAGAATCTATACATCACTTTAGAAAGAATTGAAATAAATATGTTGAGTTCGTTGGATCATGAACATTGTTTCAAACTTTTGCCCATTCAGTATAATGTTTATAGATTTGTCATAGATTTCTCTTATTATTTTCCGGTATGTTCATTTGATACCTAGTCAGCTTCTGATTTTATGTCTCAAATCACATTTATTGATTTGTGTATGTTGAACCAGTCTTGCATTCCAGGAATAAAGCACACTTGATTATGGTATATTAACTTTTGGATGCCCTGCTGGATTTGATTTGCTAGTATTTTGTTAAGAATTTTTGTGTCTATGTTCATGGACTTTCTTTGGTTTGTAGGTTTTTTGGTGCACCCATCACCTGAACAGTATACACTACACTCTATTTGTAGTATTTTGTTCCTTGCCCCAAGCCCACTTTTCCTCCAAAATTTCCGAAGTCTATTGTATCATTCTTATGCCTTTGTGTCCTCATAGCTTATATCCCCCATATCAATGAGAACATATAATGTTTGGTTTCCTATTCCTGAGTTACTTCACTTAGAATATTCCCCAATCTCATCCAGGTCACTGCAAATGCTGTTAATCCATTCCTTTTTATGGCTGAGTGGTATTCCATCATGTGTATATATATATATACACACATACATACACACACACGTATATGTGTGTATATATATATATACACATATATATGTATATATGTATATATATAATGTGTATATATATTATATATATATATGATGACATATATACGTATAACACAGTTTCTTTATCTACTTGATTGATGGGCATTTTGGTTGGTTCTAAGTTTTTGCAATTGTGAATTGCACTGCTATGAATACACATGTGCAAGTATCTCTTTCATGTAATGACTTCTTTACCTCTGGGGTCAAATGGTAGTTCTACTTTTAGTTCTTTAAGAAATCTCTATGCTATTTTCCATAGTGGTTGTACTAGATTACATTCCAGCAGTAGAAGTGTTTTCTGATCACAGCATTCATGGCAACATCTATTGTGTTTTTGATTATGGCCATTCTCACAGGAGTAAGGTGGTACCACATTGTGGTTTTGAGTTGCATTTCCCTGATCATTAGGGATGTTGAGCATTTTTTAAAAATTTTTGTCAGCCATTTGTATATCTTCTTTTGAGAATCATCTATTCATGTCCTTAGTCCACTTTTTAATGGGATCGTTTGGTTTTTTCTTGCTGATGTGTTTGAGTTCATTGTAGATTCTGGATATTAGTCTTTTGTCAAATGTATATATTGTGAAGATTTTCTTCCACTCTGTGGGTTATTTATTTACTGACTGTTCCTTTTGCTGTGCAGAAGATGTTTAGTTTAATTAGGTCCCAGCTATTTATTTTTGTTTTTACTGAATTTGCTTTTGGGTTCTTGGTCATGAATTCCTTGCCTAAGCCAATGTCTAGAAAGGTTTTTCCAATGTTATCTTCTAGAATTTTTATAGTTTCTGGACTTAAATTGAAGTACTTAATCCATCTTCAATTGATTTTTGTATAAAGTGAGAGATGAGGATGCATCCTCATTGTCTTACACGTGGCTAGCCAGTTATCCCAGCAACATTTGTTGAAGAGGGTGTCCTTTCTCCATATTATGTTTTTTTTGCTGTTGTTGTTGTTTTTTTTTGGCTTTGCCAAAGATCAGTTGTCCATAAGTACGTGGGTTTATTTTTGGGTTCTCTATTCTGTTCCATTGGTCTGTGTGCCTATTTTTATACCAGTACCACACTGTTTGGATGACTATAGTCTTATAGTATAGTTTGCAATAAGGCGATGTAATGCCTCCAGATTTGTTTTTGTTTTTGTTTTCTTAGTCTGTGTGAGAAATGATTATGTCTATTTTTGGATTATTAAGGATTTTGCAGTTTGTATACTCCAAAGTGCCCATATAAGAGAAAATGAACTAGTAGGATCTATGTT
The DNA here is from genome assembly GCA_004027715.1 of Plecturocebus donacophilus. Taxonomy (NCBI): domain Eukaryota; kingdom Metazoa; phylum Chordata; class Mammalia; order Primates; family Pitheciidae; genus Plecturocebus; species Plecturocebus donacophilus. Next base: position 9,081 of record PVKP010046376.1, on the reverse strand, counting down.
CCACTGTTTATCAAACCGTTTGCCCTTTCAGTTAATTTCCACTGACACAGAGTGCTATTTTGTAACTGATTTTAAAAATTCTTGCAGAGACCTCATATGTGCTAATTGGTTCTCCCCACCAACTTCTCCAAACCTCAAAATAGCTTGTTCCTCACTGTTTTTCCGTTACCAGTTCAGAGGTTGGTAAAGATAAGTACTTAATAAAAATGTTTAATTAATTATATGTCTTTATTATACCAACTCCTGATAAATGGTGTTTCCTCCATTTAGTAACAGTGCTTTAGCTTTATGCCATCATATGTCAGGAAGTAGTGATGTTTTAATGCCAGTACCACATAGTGATGAAAACAAATTAGGAACTTCTAACTTTGTTATTCTGGTTTCACCGTTACCAACTATGTGACCCTGGGAAACTTATTCTATCTTTCTGAATTTTAGTTCTCTTATCTGTTAAAGAGCAATATTATCAGCAAACATTTCATAGAATTACCATGAGCGTTTAACTGTAAGGAACTTGACACAATACTTGGCACATAACAATGATGCTGAAGTGTTTGCTGTTAATTTACTATGAGAAACAGCCCTGTCAAATTCAGCTTGAATTTTTTTTTTTTGAGTTTACTTGAAAAGTGTTTTAAATCATATTTTTCATTGAATTGCCCAACATTTTAAAGAATAAATTTGCTTCTGGTATCCGTTCTAGCAATAGTGTTGCTTCCTCTGACAATGGGTTGTTTACAATTGGTCATATTCCAGTGTTTTTATTGCTGTTTGGATATTCAAAGCCAAATCTGCAGTCTACTTGTTGCAAATCATTAAGACCTTACAAGGCATAATTCATATACTAAGTTACATAGTTCTTGTTAGAGTTTATCTTTAGATGATGTTTTTTCACCTTAAACTGGTTTAGGAAATTGATGTTTATATCAAACAATTGCTTGGTAAGATATGAGAAAAAGGTTACCCTAATTTTCCACATAATTTTCCTCAAGTGTTTTAATTGCCTAGCATAGCTTTCACTCTGTTCTACTAATAGAATAAAACCTGTCTTTTTAAAATTATACTTTAAGTTCTGGGTTACATGTACAGGTCATGCAGGATTATTACATAGGTATACACATGCCATGGTGGTTTGCTGCATCCATCCCCCCATCACCTATATTAGGTATTTCTCCTAATGTTATTCCTCCCCAGTGCCCTTGCCCTCTTCTTTCCTTCCCCTAGCCCCATACCCTGCAAGAGATCCCACTGTGTGATGTTCCCCTCCCTATATCCATGAGGTCTCATCGTTCAACACTCACTTATGAGTGGAAACATGCGATGTTTGGTTTTCTATTCTTGTGTCAATTTGCTGAAAATGATGGTTTCCAGCTTCATCCATGTTGCTGCAAAAGACATGAACTCATCCTTTTTTATGGCTGCATAGTATTCCATGGTGTATATGTGCCACATTTATTTGATCTAGTCTATCATTGATGGGCATTTGGGTAGGTTCCAAGTCTTTGCTATTGTAAATGGTGCTGCAGTGAACACACGTGTGCATGTGTCTTTATAATAGGATGATTTATAATCCTTTGGGTAAATACCCAGTAATGGGATAACTGGTTCAAATGGTATTTCTATTTCTAGATCCTTGAGGAATTGCCACACTATCTTCTACAATGGTTGAACCAATTTACACTCTCACCCTCAGTGTAAAGCATTCCTATTACTCCACATCCCCTCCAGCATCTGTTGGTCTCTAGATTTTTTAATGATTGCCATTCTAACTGGCGTGAGATGGTATCTCAATGTGGTTTTGCTTTGCATATTTCTAATAACCACTGATGATGAGAAATTTTTCATGTTTTTTGGTGCAAAAATGTCTTCTTTTAAAAGTGTCTGTTCATATCCTTCGCCCATTTTTTGAAGGATTTTTTTTTAACTTCTTTGTAGATTCTGGATATTATCCCTTTGTCAGATGGGCAGATTGCAAAAAATTTTTCCCATTCTGTTGGTTGCCAGTTCACTTTAATGATTATTTATTGTGCTGTGCAGAAGCTTTTAAGTTTAATCAGATCCCATTTGTCTATTTTTGCTTTTGTTGACATTGCTTTTGGTGTTTCAGTCATGAAGTCCTTGCCTATACCTATGTCCTGAATGGTATTGCCTAAGTTTTCTTCTACAGTTTTTATGGTGTTAAGTCTTACGTTTAAATCTTTAATCCATCTTGAGTTAATTTTTGTATAAGATCTAAGAAAAGGATCCGGTTTCAGCTTTCTGCATATGGCCAGCCAGTTTTCCCAACACCATTTATTAAACAAGGAGTTCTTTTTCAATGATTGTTTTTGTCAGCTCTGTCAAAGATCAGATGGTCGTAGATGTGTGGCATTACTTATGTTGCCTCTGTTCTGTTCCATTGGTCTATATTTTTGTTTTGGCACCAGTACCATGCTGTTTTGATTACTGTAGCCTTGTAGTATAGTTAGAAGTCAGGTCACATGATGCCTCTAGCTTTGTTTTGTTTAGGATTGTCTTGGCTAAGTGGGATCTTTTTTGGTTCCATATGAAGATTAAGTTGGTTTTTTTCCAGATCGGTGAAGATCAATGATAGCTTGATGGGGATAGCATTGAAGCTATAATTACTTTAGGCAGTATGGCCATTTTCATGATATTGATTCTTCCTAACCATGAGCATGGAATATTTCACCAGCTGATTATGTCCTCTTTTATTTCCTTGAGCAGTGGTTTGTAGTTATCGTTGAAGAGCTCCTTCACATCCTTTGTTAGTTGAAATCCTAGGTATTTTATTTTCTCTGTAGCAATTGTGAATGGGAGTTCACTCATGCTTTGGCTCTCTGTTTGTCTGTTATTGGTGTATAGGAATGCTTGTGATTTTTGCACATTGATTTTGTATCCTGGAGACTTTACTGAAGTTGTTTATCAGTTTAAGGAGATTTTGGGCTGAGTCAATGGGGTCTTCTAAATATAGAGTCATGTCAACTGCAAATAGAGACAATTGACTTCCTCTTTTCCTAATTGAATATGCTTTATTTCTTTTCTTGCCTGATTTCTCTGGCCAGAACTTCCAATACTATGTTAAATAGGAATGGTGACAGAGGGCACCCTTGTGTAGTGCCAGTTTTCATAAGGAATGCTTCCAGCTTTGCCGATTCAGTATGCTGTTGACTGTGGGTTTGTCATAAATAGCTTTTATTATTTTTAGATACAATCCATCAATAACTGTTTTATTGAGTGTTTTTAGCATAAAGGGCTGTTGAATTTTGTTGAAGGCCTTCTCTGCATCTATTGAGATAATCATGTTTTTGGCTTTGGTTCTGTTTATGTGATGGATTATGTTTATAGATTTGTGTATTTTGAACCAGCCTTGCATCCCCAGGATGAAGCCTACTTGATTGTGATTGAAACGCTTTTTGATGGGCTGTTGAATTTGGTTTGCCAGTATTCCACTGAAGATTTTTGCATCAATGATCATCATGGATACTGGCCTGAAATTTTCTTTTTTAGTTGTGTCTCTGCCAGGTTTTGGTATCAGGATGATGTTGGTCTCATAAAATGAGTTAGGGAGGATTCCCTCTTTTTGTATTGTTTGGAATAGTTTCAGAAGGAATGGTACCAGCTCCTCTTTGTACATCGGGTAGAATTTGGCTGTGAACCCATCTGGACCTGGACTTTTGTTGTTTGGTAGCTTATTAATTGCTGCCTCAACTTCAGACCTTAATATTGGTCTATTCAGGAATTCAAGCTCTTGAGATGATGTAAGTGTCCAGGAATTTATCCATTTCTTCTAGATTTACTGATTTATGTGCATAGAGATGTTTATAGTAATCTCTGATGGTAGTTTGTATTTCTGTGGAATAGATGATGATATCCCCTTTGTCATTTTTTATTGCATCTTTTTTATTCTTCTCTCTTTTTATTAGTCTGGCTAGCGGTCTATTTTGTTGCTCTTTTTAAAAAACCAGCTTCTGGATTCATTGATTTTTTTGGAGGATTTTTTGTGTCTCTATCTCCTCATTTCTGCTCTGATCTTAGTTGTTTCTTGTCTTCTGCTAGCTTTTGAATTTGTTTGATCTTGCTCCTCTAGTTCTTTTAATTGTGACAATAGGGTGTTGATTTTAGGTCTTTCCTTGCTCCTCATATGGGCATTTGGTGCTGTAAATTTCCCTCTAGACACTTCTTTAAATGTGTCCCAGAGATTCTGGTACATTGCGTCTTCATTCTCATTGGTTCTGAAGTACATATTTATTTCAGCTTTCATTTCACTATATATCCAGTAGTAATTCAGGAGAAGGTTTGTTCAATTTCCATGTAGTTGTGCGGTTTTGAGTGAGTTTCTCAATCCTGAGTTCTAATTTGATTGCACTGCGATCTGAGAGACTGGTTGTTATGATTTCCGTTCATTTCCATTTGCTGAGGAGTGATTTTACTTCCAATTATGTGCTCAATTTTAGAGTTAGTGCAATGTGGTGCTGAGAAGAATGTATGTTCTGTGGATACGGAGTGGAGAATTCTGTATATGTCTATTAGGTCTGCTTGGTTCAGATCTGTGTTCAAGCCCTGGATATTCTTGTTGATTTTCTGTCTCGTTGATCTGTCTAATCTCAACAGTGGAGTGTTAAAGTCTCCCACTATTATTGTGCAGGACTCTAAGTCTCTTTGTAGGTTGTTTAGAACTTGCTTTGTATATCTGGGTGCTCCTGTATTGGGTGCATATGTATTTAGGATACTTAGCTCTTCTTGTTGCATTGATCCTTTTACCATTATGTAATGCTCTTCTTTGTCTCTTTTGATCTTTGTTGGTTTAAAGTTCATTTTATCAGAGACTAGGATTGCAACCCTCCCTTGCTTTTATTTTTGCTCTCCATTTGCTTGGTAAATCTTCTTCCATACCTTTATTTTGAGTCTGTGTTTGTCTTTGCATATGAAATGGGTCTCTTGAATACAGTACTCCAATGGATCTTGACTTTTTATCCAGTTGCCAGTCTATGTCTTTTGATTGAGGCATTTAGCCTGTTTACACTTAATGTTAATAGTGTTATGTGTGAATTTGATCCTGCCATTTTGTTACTGGCTGCTTGTTTTGCTTGTTAGTTGATGTAGTTTCTTCATTGCGTTGTTGGTCTTTACCATTTGGTATGTTTTTGCAGTGGCTAGTACTAATTTTTCCTTTCTATGTTTAATGCTTCCTTCAGGGGCTTTTGTAAGGCAGGCTTGGTGGTGATGAAATCTCTCAGCAGTTGCTTCTCCATAAAGGATTTTATTTCTCCTTCACTTATGAAGCTTAGTTTTGCTAGATGTGAAATCTTGATTTGAAAGTTCTTTTCTTTAAGGGTGTTGAATATTGGCCCCAACTCTCTTCTGGCTTATAGGGTTTCTACTGAGAGATCACTGTGAGTCTAATGAGCTTCCCTTTGTGGGTAAACTGACCTTTCTCTCTTGCTACCCTTAGCATTTTTTCCTTCATTTCAACCCTGGTGAATCTGACAATTATGTACCTTGGGGTTGCTCTTCTTGAGGAATATCTTTGTGCTGTTCTCTGCATTTCCTGGTTTGAACGTTGGCCTGCTTTGCTAGGTTGGGAAAGTTCTGTTGGATAATATCCTGAAGAATACTTTCCAGCTTGGATTCATTCTCCCCATCACATTCAGGCACACCATTCAAATGTAGATTTGGTCTTTTCACATAATCTCATATTTCTTGGAGGTTTTGTTCAATTCTTTTCACTCTTTTTTTCCTCTTATCTTGCCTTCACATTTTATTTCATTGAGTTGATCTTCAATCTCTGATATCCTTTCTTCTGCTTGATTGATTGGGCTGTTGAAGCTTGCGTATGCTTTGCGAAGTTCTCATGCTGTGTGTGAGCTCCATCAAGTCATTTCTGTTCTTCTCTAAGCTGGTTATTCTAGTTAGCATTTCATCTATCCTTTTTTCAAGGTTCTTAGTTTCTTTGCATTCGGTTAGAACATGTTCCTTTAGCCCAGACAAGTTTGTTATTAAACTTCTGAGTTTAAATACCTTCTGAAGCCTGATTCTGTCAATTTGTCAAACTTATTCTCCATCCAGTTTTGTTCCCTTGTTGGTGAGCTGTGATCCCTTGGAGGAGGAGAAGCGTTCTGGTTTTTGGTTATTTCAGCCTTTTTGTGCTGGTTTCTTACGGTCTTCATGGATTTATCTACCTTTGGTCTTTGAAGTTGGTGACTTTCAGATGAGATCTCTGAGTGGATGTCCTTTCTGTTGATGTTAAAGCTATTTCTTTCTGTTTGTTAGATTACTTTCTAACAGTCAAGACCCTCTGCTACAGGACTGCTGGAGGTCCACTGCAGACGCTGCTTGCCTGGGAATCACCCACAGGGGCTGCAGAACAGAAAGGATTGCTCTCTGTTTCTTACTCTGATAGCTTTGTCCCAGAAGAGTACCTGCCAGATGTCAGCCATAGCTCTCCTGTATGAGGTGCCTCTGGATATACGGGAGTCAGGGAGCCACTTGAGGAGGCAGTCTGTCCCTCATCAGAGTTCAAGTGTTGTGCTGGGAGCTCCATTGCTCCCTTCAGAGCTACTGGGCTGGGACATTTGAGTCTGCTACAGCGGAACTCACAACTGCCCTTATCCCAAGTGTTCTGTCTTGGGAAGGTGGGGCTTTATTTATAAGTCCCTGGCAGGCTGCTGCCTTTTTTCAGAGATGCCCTGCCCAGCAAGGAAGGAGTCTAGTCACAGTCTACCTGCAGAGGCATTGTGTGGGCAGGCTCTGCCCAGCTGCTCTGTAAACTTCCTTGTGATTTTGTTTACATATGCAAGGTTAGAACTGCCTGGGTCACGGCGGATGCCCCTCCCACCACAGAGTTCAACAGTCCCGGGTCAAGATCAAACTGCTGTGCTGGCTGCGCAAATCTCAAGCCAGTGGGTTTCAGTTTGCTGGTCTTTGTGGGCATGGGACCCGCCGAGCCAGACCACTTGGCTCCCTGCCTTCAGCCCAATTGGTTTCAGGGAAATGGGCAGTTCTGTCTTGCAGGCTTCCAGACGTGGGCTAAAATGGCCACCCAGTTTGTGCTGGAAACCCACAGTGCTGGTGGTGTTGGCACCGGCAGGAATCTAGTCTATTGGTGGTAAAGACCGCGGGAGAAGTACAGTATCTGAGCTGGAGCGCCAGAGTGTCGGAAGAGTCCCTGATGGCGGTTCTCTGGCCCCTTGCCCTTGTTGGGTGATGCAGTGCCCACCCTGCCTCAGTTTGCCCTCCTTGGGCTACACTTACTCTCCAACCAGTCCCATTGAGATGAATCTGGTACCTCGGTTGGAAATGCGAGATCACTCACCTGTGTTGCTCTCGCGGGGAACTGTGCTCCAGAGCTGTTCCTATTCGACGATCTTGGCGAAAGTCTCAATAAAATCTGTCTCATATTAAAATAGAAAAATATAAGTATATTTTGTATAATATGCTATCTACATGTAAAATACAGTTTTTGTTATTTCTAAAGGATATTATCATATGATAAATCAGGATATAATTAATGTAGTCACATTTATATGCTGTAATAAAATCTTTACCATTATATCTTTATAAAACACATATAAGAAACTATATTTAATGAAAAACACTTTTCATAAACATTACTAACCTGAAGTTAGATTCAAACTACACTAAAGAAATTAAAGAAATTAAAATTGTTCTGAGAAAGTAAAAAACAAAACCCCTGGCTATTCTAAAGTCACAATGACTTCTTTTATATTTTATAGAAAATTAATATCAGAAACCTTAATAGCACCTGGAAATGCTGTTTAAGACTATCATTATGTGAGGATTGGAATAATTGCTATTTTCCTTGTTAAACAATTGCTTGGATATCTGTAATTTATAATTGGTAATGATTTAAAAATGCTTGGACCAGGTTCCATGCAATCACAATGTGGGACACATATAGAGTGCATATGTATTAATTTCAAATTTCATTCTATTTTAATTGGATTATAAAATTGATTTAATAGATGTATAATTTTGATGTTTTTCTATTAAATAATGTGCCACAGAGTTAGTTTTTAGTATTATTTTGCCTTCTTTACATAATCTTCTTAAGGAGAGATACTTATGCCAATATATTTTAAAATAATTTCTGGAGAAATGCTATATTAAGTCAATATTAACTAGTTTAAAGTAAATTTACTCAAGAGAGCTTAGAGTTCTTTCAGGGTCAGTGTATTAACAAGTGAAGGTTATAAACTTTACTCTTTTTTCCATTTTATTATCGAATTTCTCAAAAAAGTACCCACAGGCAATAATAAAATAACACCTTTAATGGCCTAGGTAATTAGAACCCAGGAAAAGCTACTTAAGGGAACAACCTTGTGAATCTTTTTTCTTTTTTCCCCAAAAACGTTTTCACAAAAAAGGAAACAAAGTCCCTGAAATTATTATGTAAAAATCTCCCTTGTGCCATAACATCCTCTGTCTACAGGAGATAAATTTAATCAAAAGCAAAAGACCAAAGAAGAAGACATTTGCGCTTCCAAGCCTTGTTTGCCAAAATAAGCTATGGACTGGAAAACAGGAGATATCTTTTCTAATTTATTTTTAATTGATTGATTAAGCAGTTGTTTTTCCCATGGATTCTGTGACTTGTTCAATGTCACAAAGCTAGTTATCAGCAGAGCTTTGATAAAAAGATGTGATACTCTCTCAGGTCAGTCTCTACCTAATTGTTCTTGCCCAAGTGATGGTGTTTGTCTTGCAAGAATCGGGGAAGTGGGGAATGGGGGATATTTTCTAATTACCCACGTTAGTGAAGTTTCTCAGAGGTTGATTTTTTGTTTTTTGACTTTTGACAATGATGAATTAGTGAAAGACTAAGCAGCAGAATGAAAAAATCAGGTTTAAATTCCAAAATGTTTACAGCAATGAGAAGGATGAATGAAGAGGCTGTTTTGATGATCCATGCCAGAGCATAAGTTTTATGTGTAAAAGAGAAACCTAGGATAGTTTGAAGTGCAACCATTTGGGAGATTAAAAGAATAGGCTTTGGGATTGGACTAAGGGAGAAGATCTTGAGAATGCTACCCAAGGCCTTCTATCAGGTTTTGAAAATAACTA
>PVKP010046375.1:0-15600 GCA_004027715.1 Plecturocebus donacophilus | reverse complement strand
AGACTCACAGCAGATCTCTCAGCAGAAACCCTACAAGCCAGAAGAGAGTGGGGGCCAACATTCAACATCCTTAAAGAAAAGAACTTTCAGCCTAGAATTTCATATCCAACAAAACTAAGCTTCATAAGTGAAGGAAAAATAAAATTTTTGCCAACAAGCAAGTACTCAGAGATTTCATCACCATCAGGCCTGCTTTACAAGAGCTTCTGAAAGAAGTACTACATATAGACAGGAACAACCAGTATCAGCCATTCCAAAAACATACCAAAAGATAAAGAGCATCACCATAATGAAGAATCTACATCCACTAATGGGCAAAACAGCCAGCTAGCATTACCAGAAGCTGCAATTTTCGTCACTGATGAAACAGACTTTAAAACAACAAAGATCATAAGAAACAAAGAGGGACATTACATGGTGGTGAAAGGATCAATGCAATAAGAAGAGCTAACGATCCTAAATATATATGCACCCATTACAGGAGCACCCGGATACATAGGGCAAGTTCTTAATGACTTACAAAGAGACTTAGACTCCCACACAATAATAGTGGGAGTCTTTAACATTACACTGTCAATATTAGACAGATCAACGAGATAGAAAATTAACAAGGATATCCAGGATTTGAACTCAGACCTGGAACAACTAGACTTAACAAATATAGGACTCTCCTCCCCAAATCCACAAAACATACATTTGTCACAGTATCATATTATACCTATTTTAAAAGTGACCACATAATTGGAAGTAAATCCCTCCTCAGAAATTGCATAGTATTTCACAGGTTTAAATAAAACATTGGTTGGCTGCTTATTTGTTATTTTCATCCCCTATTCCTTCCTGTCTCCATTGTTAAGCACAATTATTGGCATAAAAGAGGTTTTTAATACTCATTTTTAGACTGCATTCTAGCCTGGGCAATAAAACAAGAATCCCGTCTGTCTCCCTCTTTCTGTTCCTCTTTCTTTCTCTCTTTCATTCTTTTTTTTTCTTTCTTTTGCTCTTTCTTTCTCCTTTCCTCTCTTTTTCTTTCTTTAAAAAAAAAAATAAATAAAAATAAATAAAAATTTTTAAAAAAAGACTTAAACATAAGACTTAACATCATAAAAATCCTAGAAGAAAGCCTAGGCAAAACCATTCAGGACATAGACATAGGCAAGGACTTCATCACTAAAACACCAAAAGCATTGGCAATAAAAGCCAAAATAGACAAATGGGATCTAATTAAACTCCAGAGCTTCTGTACAGCAAAAGAAATAATCATTAGAGTGAACTGGCAACCAACAGAATGGGAAAAAGTTTTTGCAATCTACCCGTCTGACAAAGGGTTAGTATCCAGAATCTACAAAGAACTAAAACAGTTTACGAGAAAAAAACAAACAAACCCATTCAAAAGTGGGTGAAGGACATGAACAGACACTTTTCAAAAGAAGACATATATAAGGCCAGCAAACATATGAAAAAATGCTCATCATCACGAGTCATTAGAGAAATGCAAATCAAAACCTCATTAAGACACCATCTCACTCCAGTTAGAATGGCGATCATTAAAAAATCTGGAGACAACAGATGCTGGAGAGGATGTGGAGAAATAGGAACATGTTTACACTACTGGTGGGAGTGTAAATTGGTTCAACCATTGTGGAAGACAATGTGGTGATTCCTCAAGGACCTAGAAATAGAAATTCCATTTGACCCAGCAATCCCATTACTGGGTATATATCCAAAGGATTATAAATCGTTCTATTATAAGGACACATGCACACGAATGTTCATTGTGGCACTGTTTACGATAGCAAGACTTGGAACCAACCCAAATGCCCATCGATGATAGACTGGACAAGGAAAATGTGGCACATATACATCATGTAATACTATGCAGCCATAAAAAACTATGAGTTGATGTCCTTTGTAGGGACATGGATGAATCTGGAAACCATCATTCTCAGCAAACTGACACAAGAACAGAAAATCAAACACTGCATGTTTTCACTCATAGGCGGGTGTTGAACAATGACAGCACATGGACACAGGGAGAGGAGCATCACACACTGAGGTCTGTTGTGGGGGACTAGGGAAGGGACAGCGGAGGGTAGGGAGGTTGGGGAGGGATAACATGGGGAGAAATGACAGATATAGGTGATGCAGGGATGGAGACAGCAAACCACATTGCCATGTATGTACCTATGAAACAATCCTGCATGTTCTGCACATGTACCCCAGAACCTAAAGTACAATAAAAAATATATATATATATAATAAAATAAATAATTATGCTAGATCTATATGCTACAAAGTGCAAAATATTCCTGAGGGCTACAAAAAAACATGAACTAATGGAAAGATAACTTACATCATAATTTTAGATGTTCTTGCCAAGTTACTTATAAATTTAATTCAATTCCATAAAAGTATTCACAAGACTTTTTTTTGGTATACAGACAAGCTTATACTAAGTTCATATAGAATATCAAACAAGCAAGAAGTCAGGAAATTTTAGAAAAAGAAAATCAATGATGGAATACTCTTCCTGCCATATAGTAAAATACCTAAAGTAAAAAATATATAAATACATAAAATTAAATATTTAAAATAGTGTGGTACTGATACATAACAGATAACTAAATGGAATGTAATAGATAGTGTGGAATTAAATCCATGTTCAGGAATTTTATATATGATAAATATGCCATCTCACATAAGAGGAAAAGAGAAGTTATTTATTAATTTTTTAGGATAGCCAGGGAAACATCTAAAAAGTAAGAGAGGATCTATAGCTCACATTTTATACTAGGATAATTTCTTGATGTAAAATACTTAAATGTAAAAATATTGAGAACAATCAAACAAAAGACTAGAAGAAACTGTAAGAAAATTCTTCTACAAACTTGGAAGAAGTTCTTTCTAACTACTATGTAAAACCCAGAAGCCATACTATAAAACTATGTTTCTCACTACTATATAAAGATAGACATTTTATATAAGAAAAGTCACTGTAAATAAAGTCAAGCACAAACAAGAAATTGGTAAAAAAAAAAAAAAAAAAATACTTGTAATTCGTGGCATTACAAAAAATGGCTAAATTTCCTTTTTACTAAAGAATCCCTACACACTATTAAGAAAAACTCAACAAACCAATAGAAAACTGGACAAAGGACAGAATCAACTGGTCATAGTAAAGGAGATGGAAATGGCTCTTCAACATATAAAAAGATGTTCCATCACCTTATTACACAACAGATGAAATTTAAACCATTTCGAGATCTATGTTTCACCGTCAGATCAGTAACACACCAGTTAGTGAAAATGTAGAAATTGGGTTCTCATATTTTGCTGCTGGGAATGTGAACCAGCACACTGTGATGAAGGACAATTTGGCAATATCTATCAAAATTCCCAATTCACATATCCTTTGCTCCAGCATTTCCACTTCTAAGAATTTATCCTCCAAATAAATTCATGCATATGCTTAATGGCCTAAATTCTCAGTTAATTATTATAGCACTGTTTGCAATAGCTAAAGATTTGAAATAACTTAAACTCTGCATTGTAGGGGGCTACATCAATGATATTACATTTACACAGTGGGATACTGTACAGCTGTAAAACAAAGAAGAAAGTGCTTTATGTACTAATATGGAATGAGCTCCAAAATAAAACGAAAAGTTCAAAAAGAGTGCACACAGCACGCTGCCATGCTATCATTTGCATTAAAAAAAGAAAGAATATGTAAATTTGCTCTTACGTGCATAAATTCTGTCTACAGGAATGCCTAAGAAACTGATGACAGTATCTATCACTACGATAGAATCTGGATTGCTCAGGGACAAAGAAGGGAAAGAGGACTTTTTATTTTGTGCCTTTTGTACCCTTTGATTCTGAACCATGCAAATGTATTATCAAAAAATGCATAACACATTAAATTTCATGATGTGTGACATAAGAGTGTATTGCCACACATCATAAAATTTAATGTATTATGCATTTTTAATAGTTTATTAAATAATCTATTTAATTTATTAAACTAAAGTTTAATAGTTATTAATTTGTTATGCATGTTTAAGAGTTATACTTCAAACTGTCCATGCTTATCCTGAACCTAGCTGAAAATAAAGTCTCTTGTTAATCTAAATAGCTATTTGATTAAGGTACCACTGAAGATAAATAATATATTACCTGAAAACTAATGTTCTAAAATAAAAGTTAAATAAGAAAATAAAAAGGCTTTTTTTTTTTTAAAAAAAAAAAAGCAAAACAAAGTTGTTCAACAATATAGGGATGGTAGGATCACAGTTTGTTTAAAGTAGTCAAACAAGTAACAACAACAAAAAATAACTCGTGAATGTTTAGCTAAACTGTCTCTAAGGAAATAGACAAAAAGTTTGGCAAGGAGGAGAGGGGATGAGATAACACATTTTACTTTTTATTAGATATTTCCATATTGTTGGATTACTCCGATTATTTGATATATTAATTTTAGAATTTAAAAAATTTAATCAGATTTAAATTATTAAAAAAGCCTGCATTTCCGTTGGTAAGCAAATATGCATAAGTGTTTGGGCTAGGTGTTTAAAGGAAAAACATTATATGCATAAAGATGTTCATTCAATACCATATTAAATATAAATATATGCATATATAACATATATACAAATATAAGTTAAACAATAGTTCATTAAATAACATATCCACCAGAAAATATTCAATTAAATAATATTTAAATGTACTACATGGTAACTGGCATAATATCTATGATATAATGTTGTTTTTAAATGATGCAAAAATTTTGGCTAGGCATGGTGGCTCACACCTGTAATCCAACACTTTGGGAGGTTAAGGTGAGAGGATGGCTTGAAGCCAAGAGTTTGAGACCAGCCTGGGCAATATATTGAGACTTCATCTCCACAAAAATAAAAAGTTAGCTAGGAGCTTTAGTCCAGAAGTTTGAGGCTGCAATGAGCCACGATCACGCCACTGCCCTCCAGCTTGTGAGACAGAGCAAGACCCTGTCTCTTAAAAAAAAATAAAGAAAAGAAAAGAGGCTGGGTGTGGTGGCTCCTGCCTGTAATCCAAACACTTTGGGAGGCCACTGCGGGTAGATCACCTGAGGCTAGGAGTTCAACACCAGCCTGGCCAACATAGTGAAACCTCGTCTCTATTAAAAATACAAAAATTAACTGGGTGTGGTGACACACACTTGTAATCCCAGCTACTTGGGAGGCTGAGGCAGAAGAATCACTTGAATCCAGGAGACAGAGGTTGCAGTGAACTGAGATCATGCCACTGCACTCCAGCCTGGGTGACAGAGTGAGACACTGTCTCAAAAAAAAAAAAAAAAAAAAAAAAACTGGTGGTACAGTTATGGTTGATTGGTCTCTTTTCAACACTTTCTATAATTTCAAAACTAATTTTTTCAGATTTTTTTTCAAATTTTTCAACTTAAGGTTTTCCCACTTTTGTTAGAATTTGAGAAGCAAAACAAAGTGAAAGATGCCTTCTTGTTGATGCAATGAAGATACTAACTGCCCAGCATGAAGTGCAGACATTTATCCAGCCAGAGCCACTTACCTGCACCTCCAGCTGTAGGAGAAGGAGGAGGGGCTGCCTGGCACAGGGAGGTGCTTTTGAAAGGCTGCAGCAGCTTCTCCAGGGCCTGTGCACTGTCTTCAGGCGGTACTTTCCTCTTGGGGCTGCTGAAGAGGTCCCTGATATCCTTCTTTTGTCTGGATTCTTGGAGGAAACTCTCAAAAGATTTGTCTTTGAGTCTGAGGGAGGAAAAAAGTGAGATTCTTTTCTTTGGAGGCCTAGAAGCATCTGGGAAGGTCTCTTGCAAACTCACTTTCTCGAGGAGTGTGGGGACATCTTCAATCTTGCTGCACGGTGGAGACATGAGAGCAGGAAAGATCTTGGATGGCCGATTGGGCAAACTATGGGTGCGGAGGGCAGGGCCAGGAGGGCTAAGGGCTGAGGACTGGTTTCTCCCGGGGGAATGCTGGTCTCTGTCTTTATTGGAATTGGTTTTCCGAAGGCTGAATGAGCGAGTACAGGTGTGTGTGGGCAAAGTTTTGGATTCTGGCTTGGCCCAGGCCCTCTTCCCACCTTCAGAGTTGGGAAGGAGGGGCTCTAGGGACCTCCGGATGGCATTGGCTATAAGCCGGAGCGGGGACCTGGGTGGAGGCATGCTTCGCTCCCCTCGAGCTTGTTCCACGGGGGTCCCCGTCTCCTCCTGAGCCCCTCTCTGGGTTGGCAGAGGCTCTCTTGTCACCCCAGGGAGCAGCAAGGGGCGAACTGGTTTCAGCACACAGCCTCCTCTACCATTCTCAGTACTTTTCTGGGAAAGTTGCTCCCCAGCTTTGAGATGCACTCTCTCAGGGATGGAGTCATTCCAATCCAATAGCATGGACTTCTGCTCCTGAGTGAGGACTAACTTCTTTAGGCCTGGCTTCTCCTTTGCCAGCACTGGCCCTCCCTCCTCTTCCTTCCTGGTTCCAGTACTCCCTTTTTCCTGGTCTTCTCCAGCTAAGGGAGACAGCTCTTGGGCTGGCAAGCACCTGTCCTTCCCCCAGATGGGGTGTGGGTCTCTGTGGTTGCTTCTGATGTCCCCAAGAGGGGCCTCTGCTGGCTGGCACTCATCAGAAATCATCTCTGCAGGGCCTGAGATGCCATCTTCACCAGGGCTCCCCAGGCAGTACTCTGCCCACTCTGGCTCTGGGTGATGAGGCAGATACAGGGGAATTTCCCTGGGTGCTCCTTGGGCTATGGCTTGCCTCCGAAAGGTTGGAGTGGGAGGACTTGGATGACCTCTTGAGACCTGTGAGAGGGGCTCAGAAGCTGTCAGCTAGAGGGGATGAGCAAAAATAGCAGGTATTTAAATTTTTGACCATTTATTTATATGATGAAAGCAAATCTCAATCCACAACTCCCTCCCTTTTATTCTTTCCATCTCAGATGCCCAAATTCAAAAATAATTTTGCCTAAGATGATTTCAAAGAGATACCCTTTGTTCTAAGTAGCTGCCTTGCATCCTGCCAGGATCTGCCTGGAACCCCTGAATCAGCACTGACAAAAGGCTTTTCTGAATCCCAGGTTAGCTAGGATTCAGGAAGCCAAGGGGAAGACATAGGTAGGACCCTGCTGTTGACAAGCTCCTGGGCCCATGAGGGCAGGGCTGGTTGGGCCTCTGTGGGTGGCAAGGCACACAGAGGAAGACAAGCTCCTCCTTTTCTTGCTTAGCCATTGGCTCCACTAAAGGGCATGTTCCACCCATGAGTATGTGCCTCCAACAACCAGGAAACCAAGGCTTCTTCCTTCGAGGCCATCAAAGTAAGAAGCGACAGTCACCCTCTGGGCTGAAGCTGTGGTGGCACAAGGATGGCCCTTAATACCTTCCAATGACCTTTTATAACCTCCCACCTTGCACCACTGGGAAAGTGGCTATTTCTAGGATGCAGGAACTTGGCCCTTGGCAAAGAGAGAATGTGAGTGGATTCTAGGGGTGGCTGTGGCCTCCCCAGAGCTCTGGTGCCCGAGGGGCAGGTCATAGCACAGGGGCTTCACCAGAGCACACATCTTTTCTGTCTTGTGCACTCTACTTTCAGAGCCTAGAACAGGCCTGACAGGTAACAAAGGCTTGATAAATACATACAGAAGGAAAGAGTCCAGCCTGCATATCAATGACGACATTTTATATTCAAGGGAGATGTTGCTTCCAGGGTTCTTGGATGCTACCAAAGGGACCCTCCCTTCTGTGTCTGCCATCCTACAGCTGCAAATTCCTCAATGCCCTCTGCAAGTGCTCAAGGGAAAGGTGTCCTGGCACCTCTGCATCCTGTGGAGACCTGGCACCCTGTAAAGTTTGCTGAGAAAGTAACTGTGTCCTCAGAATGGCTGTGAAGCAGCAGCAGGAGCTTCTGTGAAAGGTACATGTGAAGACGGCTGGGGTAGACCCCTGACAGCGCATCTTCTGTCCCTGGCTTTGCACTTCTGTCCCTGGCTAAGCACGTGGAATCCAGAGATAAGTGTGGAAGGTGGGAAGAGTACAGGTAGCTCAGCTTCCTGAACCTGGGCAGGACCCTCAGGGACACTCACCTGAGGCAGGGAGGAACCATCCCCAGAAACACTGGTTGCAGAAGAAGATGGTGGGGAAGATGAATGAGAAGACAATGAAGGAAGAGGAGGACAAGGAGAAGGGTCCTTTGGAGGTGACATAGTTCTTTTGTTCACTGGCATCAAACCTACCAAGGAAAGAACACACTCTTCATTACAAAGTGTTACTATTTTATCAAAAAAAGAAGAGACTTTAAGTGAAGCTCCAGTTCTATAAACAGAAAGCGGAAGATGTCAGAGCCTGACTCAGAGGTTCCTGGTGCCGAGGCTTGGGACTCAGAGGAATGGGTAGAGTAGTGGCACGGTCCCATGGGGCAAAGGAAGTCCCAGGTAGGGAAGTCTAAGAACCTTTGTGTTTCAGACTCATGCGAGGATGCTCTTGAGAGGTGTATCAGGGCATCTCCAGAGCGTTTCTTAGAAATACGCATCTGCCTCCAAAGAGCTTCCTAAAACGATTGTGGCTGGGAGCTGGGCTGTGTTAAATCACTCAGTCAATAAACCACCTGAGCTTTCCTCCCACAAGATGTTGGACCCCTCGCTGTGGGAACAGACAGGATAGACATCCACGACTAAGGAGATGGACTCTTCCTTCTCACACGTCTGCCAAGAGGCTCTCAGACAGGAAGAGTCGTTTAAGATTTTAAGAGAACACAAGGGTGGGGGTCCACAGTGAGTATCAAATCACTGGAAGGATAGGGAGTGGGGCTCATGCCGAGCTCCTGTTGGTCAGGGAACAAACGGGATACAGTGCGGCAGCTCAGAGACGCAGGCAAAAGGCGAGGCGCAGGGCCCTGAGGACAGGCCTGGTTCTGCACTGTGGGGAACTGAGATCATCTAGTCTGGTCAGAGCAGGATTCTGACAGTCGTAGACTGGAAGATCAACCAAGCTCACATGCGCACTCTCTTCCTCTCCCTCGCCCCTCCTTTTCCCTCTCTCCCCTTCCTCCCCTCAGGCATGGTAACTTAATCTAACATCTCAAACATGTTGTCTCCATATTGGATCATTTCAGATCACTTGTCCTCATTTCAGTCAAATGCCGTGCACGCTTTCAGATCTGCCCTCTGAGTACCTACCCTCAGCCCAACCAGCTCTCCCCAGAACCGTGGTGGCACACAGGGATGTCCCCCAGAAACTTCCCAGGACCAGCACGTGGAAGGAACCCACTCTCTTGTCTGACTCTCTGCTTCTGGCCGCTCAGCTGACCCATTCAAATGTTCCTCCAGGGCGTCTAGCCTTCAGATTTTCACCCGCTTCTTAGCGTAACACAATCCCCTGGTCTCAGTTTCCTCAAAGCTTTGGGTGGTGAGCTCTTCCTCAGGGACCCACGCAGGCCAGGCCGAACCCATCCCACTGAGTCCCCTCCACACCGGGAGCCAAACTCTTCTCAATATTCCGGCCTGCCTTCCCCCACACACCAATGCGAACTTGTGTGACCGTGTCCCAGCCTCGGGCTCTCAACAGACAGCACCACATGCCCACACACGCACGGTCAGCAGGTTCCCAGAGGGAGGCCTCGCAGGACGCTTGCGGGGGGTGGGGGGGAAGGTAATTCTGGGAACAGATATGATCTGAGGGCGGCAGGCAGGAGCTGCCGGGGAGGCGGCTGGCCAGCCTCCCGCTACCGCACCCCCATCACAGCCCACGATGAGAAGGTTCCAGCCTAAAAAGGCAAAAGCTGTGAGTCAGTCGTTGTCTTGCTTCCCATCCTCATCCTCAGCTTGCCAAATTCCTGCCAAATTCCTTCTTCCCTTCCTCCTTGCACCCTCATTCTCCTCCCTCTGCCATCTTCCGAATCAAACCCCTTCCCTTGCCTCCACCCCGCTCGGCTCAACAGACCGCCTTTTTGTTCCCCTGATGATCCCTCAGGGAACCTCCTGACAGGAAGCCAGGACCACCTCGGGAGGCAAACCTGACAGAAATGCCTCAGCACTCACGAGGTCATGACCCGGAAGCTGTTCCCTTCTCCTCGCTCTCATCCCCACTCCCACCCCCGCTAGGGGGTCTCTCTCTCCACACATGGTCCTCACGCACTGCCTTCAAGATGGAACTCCAGCAGGGCTTGAGGAGACTGGGGAAGCAAAGCCCCAGCTCAAGCCAAGTCCCTGGTCCCTGAGCTGCCATTCAAGCCACTGCTTGGGAGTTGGGCACAGCCTGGGGAGGGAGGTAATGGGAAACCTCCCCTTCCCGACGCCCACTGTGTCTTTGGGTTCTCTCAGAAGATGGTGACGGGGAGCCTGGAACTCCACCTCCTCACACACACACCAGCTGCCTGGCTCTGAACAACTTACTCAACCCCTCAGTCTCCTCATCCAAAAAGTGGGCAGTCTGGTGCAGCTTCATGGGGTGGCTCAGTGGGTAACAGGGGCTGAAAAGAGATGCCCAGTTGGCCGGGCGCAGTGGCTCACACCTGTAATCCCAGCACTTTGGGAGGTTGAGGTGGGCAGATCACTTGAGCTCAGGAGTTCAAGACCAGCCTGACCAACATGGCGAAACCCCATTTTTGCCAAAAATACAAAAATTAGCTGGGTGTGGTAGTACGTGCCTGTGGTCCCAGCTACTTGAGAGGCTGAGGTGGGAGAATCACTTGAACCTAGGAGGTGGAGGTTGCAGTGAGCCGAGATCACACCGCTGCACTCCAGTCTGGGTGACAGAGTGAGATCCCATCTCAAGGAAAACTAAAACCAAAAATCAGAGGTGCCCAGGAGGGCAGGATGCAAAGTAAAAGCTACTTCTCAGCAAAACATGAACTGCATTAGCTTCCCATCCTCTCACGCACACAAGCTGGGTCCAGTGAAGACACGACGCTGTGGCCCATTCCAGAGGGGGCTGCACACTCTCCCCAGCCAGGATTTCTCTAACTCTTGGGCCGGGAGCACCTCATTGGCTAACTCACATCCCCCACTGCTGGCCGTTTCCCTGAAACCTCGGTATGGCCCACAGGGGCTGCCCTGTTCTCTGCAGGGTCTCAATCATGCGTGCTGCTGGCCCCTAGGGTTGCTTTGCCCGAAGGATGCCGAGTTTCAGCATCCAGGCTGCCTCTGGGTCAGGCGCCGGCGCGGCCTCCTCTCTGGGCCCTCTGGCAGCAGCAACCTTTCCCCTAGATCCTAGAGATCATCTGGCAGCATGATCAGCTGGGGAGGGTGCCCAGGGCAGCCGCATAGCCCCTCCGGCCGTCCCACTGGGGCTTGGAGCCAAAACCAGCTGAGATGGGGCAGTCATGCCTCTGGACAGGAGGGATGGTACCACGCATTCTGCTTCCAATGGCAAGGCCAGCCCTGCCTCCTGGGGTTTCCTTTTGGGCAAAATGAAGACAAAAAAAAAGATGGCTCTGGTGGCTTTCAGCTCCGGGGATTTTCGTGAGACTGGGACTCCAGGGTGCAGCTTCCCAGAACTTGGAGGTTTTGCGAGGCTCAAATCCCTCTCAAAGTCTTGGAGCGCCCTCTAGGGGCAGCAACCTGAGCAGGCCTGAGCCCATGTGCTCCCTTTGCACTCAGCCAGCCAGCTTGCTCCTGGGTTCCTTGCAGCCTTCATTGATTCGGCAAACAAGGACTGGGTTCCTCCTCTGAGCCAGACCGTGCTAGACACTAGGCTGATTGAAATGATCAAAACTCAGACCCTGCCCTGAAAGCAGCTTTCATATACCCTTGAGAAACACTGTGCAATACTCCTTGATAACTAAAGGCTGAGGTCCCCAGGCCCATCCCAGACACTGGGGGGCTGTTCAGCAGTCCTCTTATTGCTGCGCCTCCCCCAGCAACCCAGCCCTACTGCAGGGGGTGGGTGGGGGTCTCCCAGCAGCCTCCCTGCTCTCACCCCAGGCTCGGAGCTCCTCAAGGAGGGACTGAGCCCCCACACTGGCAGCACACAGTAGAGTGGGCTGGAAGCCTTGGGATGGACTCTGCACCCACGCAGTCTGGGCTCGGGCAGCAGGGTTCCAGGGACTTGGGGAACACCGGAGCAGGGCAGTAAAGCTGATAACCCATGTGTGGCAATGCTAGCTCCTCTGCCTCTGCCGTCACTGCTGGGGGCTGTCAGAGGATTCAGGAGTCACTCTGGGCTGTGCCCAGATGAAGTGGCCTGCCCAAGAGTGCAGCGCTGGGTCCTGCTCCCAAGGTGCCCGTGTCCCAGCCTGACCCGGTGGGAGTGTGGCGGGTCTGGGGATGGCGGGGGAGTGACTCACTGGCTGGGAGTCCTGACTCAGAAGGAAGGAAGACCAGGGCTCAGTTCCAACTGCAGCAACGTTTCTTGGTAGAAACCCCCGTCTAAGCCAAGCCCTTCCTGGGTCTTCCGCTCCTAGGGTGAGGCTGGAGAGGGAGTGAGTGTCAGGGTAGGCGGAAGGCAGCGGAGAGCCTGGAATTGGATGAAGAATCTCTGGCCCTCGCTCAGGGCCTGGGGAGGGAACTCTGCTCAGCCCCTGGATCGCCGGCCTGCCGACGCGGTGAGCCTGTGTATGGTCACTGCGCCCCCTGGTGGGGCCTGCTGCCTCGGCACCTGCCGCAGCCCAGCTATTCCCCAGGATGCTGGCACCAAGGCAGGCTCAGAAAGAGGAGCTGGGGTGTGTGTGTGTGTGTGTGTGTGTATTTGTAGAGGTGTGTGTGGATGTATGGGTGTGTGTATAGCATCCTGCTTTGCGTGAGGCCGTTAATCTGACGCCCCAGTCTCACTCCAGCATACAGAATCAAATCACACAGTTTGTGAACCTCAGCTTACTCATCTGTATTTTAAAAACTTAGAGGCAATGATGGCTAAGGCCCTATCTGGGTGAAACTGTAGAATCCTAAAGCTCCATAATTCCTGAGCCAGGGGTGGAGGGGGATGGGAAGATCTTGAGTCCCTTGGAAAAGGCTCCCTCTAGTCAGCAGTAGAAATAAAGTCAACGTTATATTTTATTTCTTGCCTCTGACAATCAGGAGGCCATGCCAGAGAGACACCATGTAAGGAATGAGAACAGCTGCCCCTGAGAATTAACCAGAGATCTCTGCCCAGCCCCAGCCTCCCACCCCCAGAGAGCTGGTGACTCACTCGACCGGAATTCTCTCCTCCAGTTCTGGTATTTGCTTGGGGTTGGAGACTGGAAGCTATTGGCCCGTTGCAGAGCTGCTGTGGAAAAAGAAAGGGACAGGAAGATGGGGCCAGAGCAAGAGTCCATTAAAAGTGTAGAGTAGGTAGGAATTGATCTCCCATGGCTCATTCACCATAGGTTAATAGACAAATGATCACAATTGACTGAACCCTTTCCTTCCCTCACACTGTACTCCTATCCTCACAACACACACTACCAAACTTTTCATTTGTCCACACATCAAATATTTTTGTGTGCGTTTCTGTTTGTTTCTCACCCAGGCTGGAGTGTAGTGGTGAGGGTCACGGCTCACTGCAGCCTCGACCTCTTGGGCTCAAATGATCCTCCCACCTAAGCCTCCTGAGTAACTGGAACTATAGGCACACACCACCACAAGCAGCTAATTTTTTAATTTTAATTTTTTATAGAGATAGGGTCCCACTGTATTGCCCAGGCTCGTCTCAAACTCCTGGGCTCAAGTGATCCTCGCACCTCGACCCTGCAAAGTGCTGGGATTCCAGGCATGAGCTACCACGCCTGGCATCAAACATTTATTGAGACCCTGCTATGGGACAGGCACTGCCCTCAGAGAATGCCTCAGATTAGGAATTATCATCACCAAGATCAACAGTAAGCATCCACATGCATACATGTAGACATATTTACACACGCATCTGTATAGACACACATGCATAGATGCATTCATGTCAGAACAGTGGTTTAAAGCTGAGGCCTCACATCAAGGCTCCATATATGTAATACGTAAAAACTGGAGCTGCTCTGATTGAAGCCAGAAAGCTGCAGGAAGTTCTACTCTCTGCCTCCCCTTTCCCCACAGAACCCCGCAAACACTCTGGAAACCAGGTTTAACTGAGGCTGTAGACCATGATTGCTGTGGCCCTCCCTTGGCCTGGTTCCAAAGGAAACATATTTGTGGGACGCTGTACTTCCTGTGGAAGACCCTTCTGCCAGCTGGGCTTTGAGGATTAGCTGAGCAAAAGGAACATCACATGCAGAAGAAAAATAGGTCTTGGGCTCTTAGACCTGTGTGAGAGTGGGCAGTGGGGTCCACGTGTTCCCTGTTCTCACGCAAGGCCTGCAGATGCATTCTCAGGCTCCAGGCCCCAGCGCTTCCATCACAGCTGGAGAGGAAGGATGGGGACAGTGAAGGTCTCAGTGTGTACACAGGCAGGGCCAGGAAACATGAATGGAAAGGAAGCCCAAGGGCATGATGTGGGGCGGGAGATGGAGGCAGCGATGGTCTGAGTCCAGGACTCTAAATCCAAGGCCCAGCTAGCCTAGCCCTGTCTTTCTGTCTAGACACAGTCCTAGCTATTCCACTCTCTGCCAGGTCTCACAGTGGGGATCTTTCTTAGCAGCCAGGCTGTGGAGCACAGGTGTCAACCACTACCTGGGGGCTTATTTTCCTCAAGACCAGATTCTTTATAGCTCCTCTATCTCCCTTAGTCCACGTGTGAAACTGCCTTTGCAAAAATTATAACAGAAAATTATGACAGTGAAAGAAATCTGTCCTAACCGATCCATCTTGCTTCTAACCTCCAAGCTGCCTTTCTTCATTCCTGGGCGTAGGCTGAACTAACTCTGGGAGAAACTTAGTTTATAGTTTAGTTTGGAAATAAAGATGATAACAGGCTTCTCCCCAAACAAACCCCCTTCCTGCCTGTGGATGAGACTGCCTTTGCAGGACTAACAAATTCGCCACAAGATTAGAAATTGTGGTTTAGGAGTCATGCAGCTGGAGGCTGTAAGATTTGAAACCTCCCCAAATTGCATCCTGGGGCTAACATTGCTATTGTAAAGCCTAAGAGCAAGGCTTGAGATATTTTGCAGACCCTGCACTCAAAGGATCAGCCGGTACCACCCAGATTGATAAACTGGCTCATCTGGTCTTTTAGCACCACTCAGGAACTGACTCAGTACAACAGGACAGCTGGGACTCCCTGTGATTTCATCTCTGACCTGACCAATTAGCGTCCTCCATTTTCTGAACCCCTACTCACCAAATTATCTTTAAAAACCCTGATCACTAAGTTTTCAGGGAGACTGATTTAAGTAATAATAAAACTCTGGTCTCCCATACAGTGACTCTGTGTAAATTAAACTCTTTTTCTATTGCAATTCCCCTGTCTTGATAAATCAGCTCAGTCTAGGCAGCAGGCAAGGAGAACCCGCTGGGTGGTTACATTTGGAGATGCTTCATGCCTGCTCTGCCTGGCAGGTTCCCAATGCCACAGGCCTGCTCTCAAAATCGAGTCCATGGGTTTGAGGAGGAGCCTGTGTGGATGGGCACACAGCTACATCCTGCAGGCCAAAGCTAGCCTCTTAATCACTTAATGAAGACATTTCTCAAAATAATTTTTAAAAACCTTCATAAAGCTCTGATTGCTTCTTCTTAGCTTGTAACTTGGTA
>PVKP010046374.1:0-15595 GCA_004027715.1 Plecturocebus donacophilus | reverse complement strand
AAAAAAAAAAAAAAAAAAAAAAAAAAAAAAAAAAAAAAAAAAAAAAAAAAAAAAAAAAAAAAAAAAAAAAAAAAAAAAAAAAAGCCCCCAAACACCCAGAGACAAAAGGTAGGAAAGACAAGGAAGGAAGATACAAAAGGAGCAGGAAGAAACTTACTTAGGGACAAGATTAGCATCATACATACCTAAGAGTTGGGGGTGATGGGGAAGAGCAAGATGAAAGAGCATTTAAAAGCATTTATCCACACAGCCCTGGTGATAATTGGATTGGAATCAACAACAAACACAGCATGAGATTAAGAGGTTTTAAAAGGCAACAGTGGTGTGGACTGGTTATTGCCAGTGTTAAGAAAGAGAAATAAACTTGGATTTTTAGGCACCAGAGATCAGAGCACCACCCTTCCCTTATAGAGGATGACAGACTTAGGAAGAGGAAGCAGGCCCTGGGGCAGCTGCCACTGGTGTGTGTAGATGTCTCCTCAGGTCAATCTCAGCATATCTTCCCCAAAGTCTTTGTGCCCTAGACTCTAGGTAAGGGCTATGGGATTTCACTGGGAGAAAGGGATGATCAGAAATATGAAGACCTGCCCTTGTCCACAATGTTCAAGGGCAGTGACGGGAAGTTGGAGCACTGGGAAGACAGAGCCCGTATCCCTGGGAAGAAGGCACAGTGTAATTCCTGAAGGCAAGATATGGGAAAGCACACATACCAGGAGAGGCATCAACAAAATCCTCACTACTTGCAGCCCTAGTCTAATCCCATTTCTTAGGCTTTTTTTTTTTTTTTTTTCCCCTGATACTTAGCTAGGACTTAGGGCAGTTGAGGGGCAGATCATTACACCTCTACTCCCTTAGCAGAGACAAGGAAGACTGAGGCTGTTTGATAATGAGGAAAGGGAAAATGGAACAAAATACTCCTCTTTCAAATGAACACTGTGAAGAAAATTTTTCTGGGTTTGGGAAGTCAGAGTGGAGAAGACTTAGGGGAGTAAGTAACAAAGCCAGGGACCCCTCTTCTTTTCCTTTCCCTGACTTGGATCTAAGACAAGTGAGCCAAATTTGGAAGAGGGAGTAGGAATTTAAGCTTAAGGCTGCTTAATGTCTTCCTGGGGGCTGGTGTTTTGGGAAGGCAGTCAAAGAGAAACAGGTCAACCTCAAAGCTGGTATGCTCATCCTCCTAGAAGAGGTCTGGTATCTGTGGAGTAGAGCCAAGAGAGGCACCAGAGAGAGCACAGTCTCCCAACAGAAGTAATAACCGGCTCATATTTTATCAGCAGTTTTCAAAAGCAATGTTTTCCGGGGTTGGAGAAGTGCCATATCCTCCTCCCTTTCCCCGAAGCTACTGCTGCCACCTTTCATCCTTGTACATAAGTTACTGGCTCTCTTCTAAGGGAGATAAATTCTGAGATTTCACATTTTCCCTCTCAACCCCAAGAAGCTACCCAGCTTCAGTGAGGGGGAAGGAGAGCTATGCAAAGGGCCCCTCACTTGAGGCAGCTAGAATGTCCTTATTTCCTTGGTACCTGATCTCCAAAACTCTTGATCTGATCCCAAGGTCCAAAAGGCATCAGGGTACTTACAACTGAAAATTTCAAGCAAGTAGCACCAGGGCTCCCCCTAAGCATAACAGGGGCCTGATTAGCACCCCCAGAAGAACCCCTCAAAAAGTATATAAATTTATTGCATCCTAGCAAAGATCTGCAGCTTCCAGTATTCACACAACGTGAAGATATTAAGAATACAAAATATATTTTGAAAGTCAAACACCTGCAGTTCATAGTGCTTTCTTAGATTTGTTTAAAAAAAATACAATGCTTAGTTTCCTATATAGGATATACAAAAGCAAAAAATATATATGTATATAGTAGAAATAAATCAGCCATAGTAATTTACAGCTTTTGTCTCCAACCCTCCCCTAATCATAATCTTTATTCCACACTTTAATATATACTTTTGGGGATCAAAGGTTCAATTTATTCTGAACTAGGCTGAGAAATATCCATTAAATTGCATTCTGTGTAGCACTCACAGAGTGCCTGTTCGGAGTCCCTGAAGGAAGATGGTGTGTGTTGTTACTGTTCTGGGTAAAAAGTGAGACAGTCAGTGACAAGCAAATGAATATGAATGGGCAACCTGAAAGGATGAGGAAGTGAGTATTTTACTATCTCACCACTCTTCTGGGTATTCCCTGCCCTGCAAGGTTTGGTCATCTAAAAAATTTTTAAAACTCATTCAAAAAAATGAAAAAAAAGACTCGAAAAAAAATTCAGAATCAATTTGCCTGTCAGTTACATTAATTTCTATTGCCTAGAAGTTCAGGGAAAGGGGGTTTTTCTGTAATGAGCTCCTAACTCAAGGAATGTAGGCTCCTAACTTCCCATGGAAAAGACTGAGTGGCTCACTACTGCTAGGAGACAAAAGAAGAAGCCTGCTTCTGTTTGGTGGCCAAACAAGATACTGGATCTGGAGCTTCCTTGGTGAACAGGGCAAGTGGAAATAATTAGATATAAATTCACTCATGGTAATGCTAATGAAGAGGGTTGAGGGTAAACCAGCAGCTTTCCATTCAAGAGAAGTATCAAATTACCTTCTAAAAACTTATATCCTCAGCATCATTACACTAGTTTATATCTAATAATTTCATACTGGAGAAGATTCCATTCCTTGAAATGCACTAGCAAAATACTGTACACTCCAGTGAGTTACCCTGCCCCTTTCCTCCAAAATATGCCAAAGTACATGATTAGACATAAAATAACAGGTTCTGAATTCTGCCTTTCAGTGAGAATAAAGTATATGATAGTGGCTGGGCATGGATGACTTGTATGTTGGCGTTAATAGAATTTGATCTGGGGAAAGTTCCTTGCAATAGGTTCCTGAGCTGAAAACAGAATTACATCTGTGGAGAAAGGACCAAATGGAGTGAACTACTGTTTAGAGTATTAAGTTATTGTATTTCAGGTTAAGCAACAACACATTTACCCAAAACTTTTAATTTGGATGGATTTTATATAAAATATATAATAGAATCATACCATCATCTATTTGTAGCCAAAGTAAAAAGATTTATGAAAAGAATAAGGACTCTGCTATAGATCTGGATGTTGGTTTCACTTTCAAACACAAAAATAGTTTCTTTTTAAAAAAAGTACAGTAGAACATCCTCCATTCATAATTGTAACTAATTTAGCATAAGCAAAGAAACGACCTTAGGAACATATCCAGGTTTTAAGATAGATTTCTAGGTAGTGGGCCTGAAAGGCATTTTGATCTGAATTTATTTTCCAACAATTTCAAATATAATTTCTCATCTGTGTGTAGACATATGCAGGCAGAAACACACATTCGCACACATAGTCATACAAAAACATTTGCTTTCTATCAGATCAGGGTAATTTTTTTTATTGCAGGTCTCTTTTAATATTTATTGGCTAGCAGAAAACCTATCCCCAACCTAACAGATTACACACACACACATACACACACACACAGCCATTTTTCCACACTTCCTCACAGTGAAAAGCTCTCTAACAAGGTACCAGAAGGTTGAGAGAGACAATGCTTTTATGGCTGGGCCTTGAGGACAATTCTGGTTGCATTTAAATCTCAGTGCCAAATGCACTAGGTTCCCTGCCGTTTTAATTTTTGGATCAGTCTCTTCTGGAATCAGGTCATGGAGAAAACAGGATGATTTCTCCCAATCTCTCCTATAAACCACAGTGGTAAGACAAGATTTCTTTTTGTTCTGGGCTATCATTCTTATGATCATGTGCTTCCTTTTCCCTTAGGAACCACCCAAGAACATACAATGAAAAGTTAAGGGAAAAGACTGTAAGCACCACTGTCCTGCCACTAGCACATGCTCTGGAGGAGTTCTGCAGAATGGAAACCTGGAACAGATTCATTGGCTGATGCTCCTTCTCAACAATGGAAAAGAACCTAGTGGGGATGTTCAAAAGAAGAAGTGTATTTCCTTTCAGAATATAAACTCAGAAGCCCACATTAAAACTTAGAGCTACCTTGGAAGATAGTGGTATCAAGGTCCAAATACTCCACTAACTCCTGAACCTGACTACCATGAGTCATTTCCTCGTCTCAGCACATGATTTTCCTAGTGAAAGCCCCCTACCTATTACTGGACCATTTTTTGACAGTTTATACAAACTTAGCCAAGATTATTATCTTCAAAGGGTCTCTTGTACAATTCCACCGAAAGACTCCTAATTCTCAATGCTTAGAACAGCTAATGAAGGGAGATGCCTTTGACTCTCCAGCACCAAGAAGGTGCCTGCGTCAGTAGTATTTTTAATACTCCCTCCATAGCTACTTCAAGCATCAGCCTGGGCTTCAAGGTTTTTCCATTCTGCTGATGGAATTAAGGTCTTGAAAAAATTGACAGAAGTGCCTCATCCAGGCACTAACAAAAATATAACATGAAGTGATCGGATGAGAGAATGTGAGATGGCAACAGTTGAGTCAGGAAAGGAGTGCAAGAAGCTGATCCCAAATAAAAAGACAAAATTATGAAAGGAAAAACATTATGTATGTATATATAAACTAAAAGCAGAGTATATGAATGCTTAATCTGGTGGGAAGCCAAGACAACATCTACAGAAAAGCTTGATGTGTCACAACAAGGCTCAGCCATAGGGAAATAAGGCAATATAAAAAAAATGACCAAGGTATTTTGGTCACAGAATGGTCTTCTTCCTCCTCCCAGCCAACCCCTGTGAATGCATCTCTATATATCTTTATATATATATATATATATATATAATAATATAGAATCTGTTTTTTGTTAAAAAGTATTTCAATGATCATATATATTTATCAAGGCATGATGGCTTTAGGAAACGGGGCAGGAGGTGATCCATCATGGAAGAGCTGAGAAGAGAAATGCAGGAAGGGTAGGCTGGAGTAAGAAGTTTAAGAAGAAACTGGGGTCAAACAAATGCTCATCAAAGGGTGGCACCAACAGAATTTTCACTAATGTTTCCCACCTTCAAAGAGGCACTGATGATACAGATGGGTGCCAGGACCCCATCTCTTCTCTTATATCCCTCTCCCAATTCTTCCCACCACCATGCATTTTAATGCTTCATGGCTCTCTCTTCCCACGTCTCTTGGACCCATGCTACCTTGCATCCCAGGGTTGATGGGTACGGCCCATATGTCTCTGGCCCCAGGTGCCTGATCTCAGAAGCCATTGCCACTGATATTAATGGACTGCAGATCCGCCACCTGCATGACATTAATGCCACTGTTGGCAAGACGGGCAATGCCCTCTGGACAGATGGCCTCCATGGCTACCATATTGGTGGTAATAAGGGCTGAAGGAGTGGCAGTGCCGCTGCCTTCTGAACCTGCCCCACTGTCCAGGGGCAAAGTGCCCACACTCAGGGCTACACCTGGGCCTCCCTTCTTATTCTGGTGGGTCTTGATATGTTTTGACAGGTGGTCACTCCTCATGAAGCGCTTAGGACACTCAGGGCAGGCAAATTTCTTCTCACCTAGGTAAAGGAAGAAAAGAAGCTGACATGTTAGGAAGTGAGATTACCTTACCTAATTCCCTGCTTTCAAACTCTACTAGGCTGAATAAGGCCAGTATGACAAGATGATTAAAAACAAGAAAAACCTTGAAGTATCTTTTCCTTTTGGTTGCGGGGACGGGGAAGAAAAGTAGATAAATGTTAGGGAGTACTCAGTAAGGAAGGTAGAACTTAGCAGAAAAGTAAGGCAAGGCAGAGACTAAGAGTAATGGTTTCAATACTTCGCCTTCAAAATCCCACTCAAAATCTAGCTCTTTCCTTTTTTTCCTTTGAGACAGAGTCTTGCTCTGTCACCCAGGTGGGAGTGCAGTGGGGCAATCTCAGCTCACTGCAACTTCCGCCTTCTGGGTTCAAGTGATTCTCCTGCCTCAGCCTCCCAAGTAGCTGGGATTACAGATGCCCGCCACCAAGCCTGGCTATTTTGTATTTTTATTAGAGACGGGGTTTCCCCATGTTGGCCAGGCTGGTATCGAACTCCTGACCTCAAGAGATCCACCTGCCTTGGCCTCCCAGAGTCTTGGGATTACAGGCGTGAGCCACCATACCCGGCCCTCCTTCCTTCTTAAAAGTTTCCCAGATTAACTCCAATTCCATTTGTGACCCATATAATTCAGTTTCAAATTAAGTTGCTCAGAAATTTTAGTAATTTTGTAGGTGTATTTTGTGTTTTCATTCTGATCTATTACTATTTCTCTCTCCCATAGGCTCTTGCTCACCTGTGTGTGTACGTTTGTGCCTCTGTAGCTCATCCGAACGTGTAAAGCGTTTCCCACAGTATGACCAGGTACACATAAATGGTCTCTCGCCAGTATGCCAGCGCAAGTGTGCCCGCAGGTGTGAGGTCTTGCCATACACTTTCCCACAGCCTTGGATGTGGCAAATATGCTGTTTCTTTTTGCCAGGATCCCCTGAACCCCTAAAAGTAAGAATACAACTATTCATCATTCATTCTAGAGACAAAAACTAAAGAACTACTAAGTATCAACAGCAATTACCCAACTTACATCAAACTTTTTTTTTTTTGAGACAGTCTCACTCTGCTGCCCAGGCTAGAGTGCAATGGTGTGCTCTTCGCTCATCACAAACTCCACCTCCCAGGTTCAAGCAATTCTCCTGCCTCAGCCTCCCAAGTAGCTGGGATTACAGGTGCGCCACCACACTCGGCTAATTTTTGTATTTTTAAGTAGAGACTGGGTTTCACCATGTTGGTCAGGCTGGTCTCGAACCCCTGACCTTGTGATCTGCCCACCTCAGCCTCCCAAAGTGCTGGGATTACAGATGTGACCAAACTTTTATTTTTGAAAAAGGCTTTTTTTTTTTTGTTTTTGAGACTGAGTCTCTCTCCATCACCCAGGCTGAAGTGCAGTGGCACAATCTCAGCTTACTGCAGCATTTGCCTCCTGGGTTCAAGTGATCCTCCTGCCTCAGCCTCCCAAGTAGCTAGGCCTACAGGCACAGGCCACCACGCCAGTTAATTTTTTTTATTTTTAGTAGAGACGGGGTTTCACCGTGTTAGCCAGGATGGTCTCAATCTCCTGAGCTTGTGAGCTGCCCGCCTGGGCCCCCCAAACAGCTGGGATTATAGGCACGAGCCACCGCGCCTAGCTAAGGCTTCGTTTTTTTTTGTTGTTGTTCATTCTGTTTTGCTTTTTTGAGACGAAGTCTCACTCTGTTGTCTTGGCTGGAGTGCAGTAGCATGATCACAGCTCACTGCAACCTTTCCTTCCCAGGTTCAAGAAATTATCCAGCCTCAGCCTCCTAAGTAGCTGGGACTACAAGTGCACGCCACCAGGCCCAACTAATTTTTGTATCTCTAGTAGAAACGGGGTTAGCCATGTTGGCCAGGCTGATCACAAACCCCTGACCTCAAGTGATGAATCCACCTGTCTCTGCCTCCCAAAGTGCTGGGATTACAAGTGTGAGCCACTGTGCTAGGCCAGAGGCTATTCTTTTTTTTTTTTTTTTTTTTTTTTTTTTTTTTTTTTTTTTTTTTTTTTTTTTTTTTTTTTTTTTTTTGAGATGAACTTTCACTTTTGTTGCCCAGGCTGGAGTGCAATGGCGAGATCTGGGCTCACTGCAACCTCTGCCTCCCAGGTTCAAGTGATTCTTCTGCCTCAGCCTCCCGATTAGCTGGGATTACAGGCATGCGCCACCACGCCCAGCTAATTTGTATTTTTGTAGAGATAGGGTTTCTCCATGTTGGTCAGGCTGGTCTTGAACTCCCGACCTCAGGTGATCTGCCCGCCTTGGCCTCCCAAAGTGCTGGGATTACACCATGCCCAGCCAATGCTTCTTTTTAAAAAGACTTCTAGGCTGAGCAAGGTGGCTCACACCTGTAATCCTAACACTTTGTGGGGCCAAGGCCGGAGGACTGCTTAAGCCCAGAAATTTGAGACCAGCCTGGGAAACACAGGGAGACCCCATCTCTATAAAAAAATTTAAGTTAGGCCAGCCAAGGATGGCTCAAGCCTACAATCTCAGCACTCTGGGAGGCTGAGGTGGGCAGATCACAAGGTCAAGAGATGGAGACCATCCTGCCCAATATGGTAAAACCTCATCTCTACTGAAAATATGTAAGTTAGCTGGGCGTGGCAGCATGCACCTGTAGTCTCAGCTACTCAGGAGTCTGAGGCAAGAGAATCACTTGAACCCAGGAGTAGAAGTTGCACTGAGCCAAGATCGCCCTGCCACTGTACTCCAGCTTGGTGAGACTCCATCTCAAAAAAAAAAAAAAAAAAAAAAAAATAGCTGGATGCAGTGGCTCACACCTGTAATCCCAGCACTTTGGGAGGTCGAGTTGGGCAACTCCCAAGGTCAGGAGATTGAGACCATCCTGGCTAACATGGTGAAACCCCATCTCTACTAAAAATACAAAACATTAGCTGCACGTGGTAGCACGAGCTTATAGTCCCAGCTACTCGGGAGGCTGAGGCAGGAGAATCACTTGAACCTGCGGTGGAGGCTGCAGTGAGCCAAGATCGCACCACTGCACTCCAGCCTGGGAAATAAAGCAAGACTCCGTCTCCCCCTCAAAAAAAATTTCATTTCCTCTTTTTATTTCCAGTAAAATATTCCAGCATAAGTTTTAAATTTTTTGTAGAAGGGCCGGGTGAAATGGCTCCCATCTGTAATCACAGCACTTTGAGAGGTAGAGGCAGGCAGATCACCTGAGGTCAGGAGATCAAGACAATCCTGGCCAACATGGTGAAACCTCATCTGTCCTAAAAATACAAAAATCAGCCAGGTGTAGTGGCACATGTCTATAGTCCCAGCTACTCAGGAGGCTGAGGCAGGAGAACTGCTTGAAGCTGGGAGGCCAAGGTTGCAATGAGTCAAGATCGTGCCACTGCACTCACACTTGGGCAACAGAGCAGAACTCCGTATTTAAATAAATAAATAAATAAAAATTTGTAGAGATGGGCTATCACTTTGTTGGGCAGGCTGGTCTCAAACTCCTGGGTTCAAGTGATCCTTCTATCATGGCCTCCCAAAGTGCTAGGATTATAGGCATGAGCCATTGCACCTAGCTCTGAGTATCAAATCCTAAAAAAAATTAACCTTCTTCCTCTTATCTCCAAATCTATTAATTTTTCTTTATATTTTTAAGCATTTGGCTGGGTCAACTCACCTTCCTTCACTGTCTTTACAGTAGGGGCAGGTGCATGCTTCCCGCCGGGTCCTCCGACCAGCTTGGGGTTGGGCATCTGGGCTGTTTTCTCCTTCCTCTCCACCTGCTGTATCATCATGTATTCCATCACTACCAGTCCCATGGAGACCAAGCTGAGCTCCATGATCACCTGAAATTGAGAAAAGGGTCAACATGTGACGTGTGCAGGTTATCATAGGCATCTCAGCAATACCCTACATTCACAGCATCATTTCTTTTGAACTGACATCCCACATTCACAGTACCACAAGTTTTGAAGCTTTTTTATGCTTAGTCATTCCATTCAATGATGCCTGAAGACTCAATGAAATCTCAAGAATCATCATTGAAAATACCAAGAGCCGGCCGGGCTCATGCCTGTAATCCCAGCACTCTGGGAGGCCGAGGCAGCCAGATCACCTGAGGTTGGGAGTTCCAGACCACCCTGACCAACATGGAGAAACCCCGTCTCTACTAAAAATATAAAACTAACTGGGTGTGGTGGCACATGCCTGTAATCCCAGCTACTTGGGAGGCTGAGGCAGGAGAATGGCTTGAACCTGGGAAGCAGAGGTTGCAGTGAGCCAAGATGGTATCATCACACTCCAGCCTAGGCAACAAGAGCAAAATTCCATCCCACCTCCAAAGAGAAAAGAAAATACCAAGAGCCAATAAATATGTAAAAATATGATCAAATCTCAGTCATAATTTTAAAAATGCAACTCCACTTATAATGCATTTGTACATTTTCACCAATCAGATTACCAAAAGTTCAAATTCTAATAATATACAGCATTGGTAAGGGTACAGGGAAACAGACATTTATTCCCTTCCTTCCTTACCTCCTTCCTTATTTCTCTCTCGTTTTTTATTTTTTGAGACAGTCTCGCTCTGCCTGCAGTGCAGTGGTGCAATCTGGGCTCATTGCAACCTCTGCCTCCTTGGTTCAAGTAATTCTCCTACCTCAGCCTCCCGAGTAGCTGGGACTACAGGCATGCACCAATATGCCCAGCTAATTTTTCTTTCTTTTTAGTAGAGACGGGGTTTAACCATGTTGGTCACGCTGTTCTTGAACTCCTGACCTCAGGTGATCCGCCTGCCTCGGCCTCCCAAAGTGCTGGGATTACAGGTATGAGCTGCTGCGCCTCACCAGAAACAGGCATTTTCATACACAGATGGTGATAAATTAGTACAACCTTTTTGAAGGCCAATTTGAAAATATTAAAAATTTAAATGCACATCTACTTTGAACCAGCAATGTCCATATATTTACATATGGTCCTGCTTGTAAACTACTTTGAACCAGCAATGTCAATATATTTATATATGGTTCTGCCTATAACCTCAGCACTTTGGGAGGTTGAGGCAAGAGAACTGCTTGAGGTTAGGAGTTCAAGACCAGCCTGGGCAACACAGAAACACTGTCTATAAAAAAAAAAAATAATAGGCCAAGCATGGTAGCTCACGCCTGTAATCCCAGCACTCTGGGAGGCCAGGGTGATTGGATCACTTGAGGTCAGGAGTTCAATACCAGCCTGGCCAACATGGTAAAACTGTCTCTACTAAAAAAAAAAAAAAAAAAAAAAAAATCAGCTGGGCATGGTGGCACACGCCTGTAATCCCAGCTACTCGAAAGGCTGAGACAGGAGAATTGCTTGAACCTGGGAGGCAGAGGTTGCAGTGAGCTGAGATTGTGCCACTGCACTCCAGCCTGGGCAAAAGAGCAAGATTTCGTCACCAAAATAATAATAATAATTATTATTATTATTAGCTGGGCATGGTGGCATGTGCCTATGGTCCCAGCTACTCAGGAGGCTAAGATGGTAGGAGGATTGCTTGAGCCAAAGTGTTTAAGGCTGCAGTGAACTATGATCACATCATTGCACTCCAGCCCGGTCAAGAGAACAAGATTCCAACTCAAAAAAATAAATAAATAATTTATGCTAAAATTTTTTAGACTCTCATCATTACTCAGTTGGTCACATCTGACATTTTCAAACACAGCTCTAGGCCACTGGTAAAAAGTAGTATCTTATAAAGTGACAGATAATATTCTTCTCAAGACTTCTTTCTTATTTTTAAAGAGATCGGGTCTCACCATGTTGCCCAGGCTGATCTCGAACTCCTAGGCTTGAGTGATCCTCCAGTCAGCCCCCCAGAGGGCTGCGTTGTCATTACAGGTGTTAGCCACAGCTGCCTGGCCTTTCTCAAATTTTTGAAACATTGACTATAAATAAGTAGTAGTCTATCATGGCATCTTGTAAATAAGTTAGCAACTCTATCCACGTATTTAAGATGTCTAGGCAGGCGTGGTGGCTCACACCTATAATCCCAGCACCTTGAGAGACCACAGCAGGAGGATTACTTCAGCCCAGGAGTTTGAGACCAGTCTGGGCAACATAGTAAGACCTCATTTCTACAAAAAAAAAAAAAAAAAAAAAAATTAGCTGGGCATGGTGGTGTGTGCCTGGAGTCCCAACTACTTGGGAGGATGAAGCAGGATAATCACTTGAGCCTAGGAGGTGGAGGCTGCAATAAGCTGTGATTGTACAAACTGCATTCCAGTCTGGGTGACAGTGTGAGAGCCCATCTCAAAAACAAAAAAAAACAAAAAAACAAAAAAGATTTCTATAAATGTAAGGTGTTAACGTGGCCACCTTTATCTATTTTATAGGAAAGAAAATAATAAGTAAATGAGGTAGGACAGACTTAACATCTAGAAATCCAGGTCCTTGATTTTACTTCTGTACCTAATCTCTACTCTTTTCAGCTCTTCAACATAATTTTGAGTTACTATGTGTAATAAAGCTCTCCTTCTCATTCTTCTTTTTTTGAGATTGAGTGGGAGTACAGTAATACGATCTTGGATCACTGCAACCTCTGCCTCCCACGTTCAAGTGATTCTCCTGCCTCAGCCTCCCAAGTAGCTGGGATTACAGGTGTCCGCCACCATGCCCGGCTAATTAATTTTTTTTTTCTTAGTAGAGACAGGGTTTCACCATACTAACCAGGCTGGTCTCGAACTCCTGACCTCGTGATTCACCCGCCTCAGCCTCCCAAGTAGCTGGGATTACAGGTGTCTGCCACTGCACCGAGCCTTTTCTTTTTTTTTTGAGGGGTGGGGAGCGGTGCCTTGCTCTGTCACCAAGGCTGGAGTGCAGAGGCGCAATCTTGGTTCCCTGCAATCTCTGCCTCCCAGGTTCCAGCAATTCTCCTGCCTCAGCCTCCTGGGTAGCTGAGATCACAGGCACATACCACCACACCCAGCTAATTTTTGTATTTTTAGTGGAGTCGGGGGTTTCACCATGTTGTAATTACATCTGTAATTCTAGCACTTTGGGAGGCCAAGGCTGGTGGATCACCCGAGGTCAGGAGTTCAAGACCAGCCAAGCAAACATAGTGAAACCCCATCTCTCTTAAAAATGGCCAACAAGGTGAAACCCCGTCTGTACTAAAAATACAAAAATTAGCCAGGCGTGGTGGCAGGTGCCCGTAGTCCCAGCTACTCAGGAGGCTGAGGCAGGAGAATCGCTTCAACCTGGAAGGTGGAGAGGTTGCAGTGAGCCGAGATTGCGCCACTGCACTCCAACCTGGGCGACAGTGCGAGGCTCCATCTCTGCCTCAAAAAAAAAAAAAAAAAAAGAAATTTGATGATTTGGAAAATTTCCAAACATTTTTCAGAGTTAAGGGCTTTTTATCTTCTTTAAGGCAAATGATCTACACATTTACTTTTTTTTTAATTAGTGCAAGAAACAGTCAAAGAGTTCTAAACAGAGTACTTTCGGGTATTATCATACTGCCAGTAATCATAAGAAATACTGGGGGAGAGAGATCCAAGAAGGCTGATAAGCAACAGCTCAGGATTGTAGCTCTCAGGGAAAGCGCAGAGAGCCAGTAGATGCCGCACTTTCAGACGAATTTTTGTTGCCCACAGACTGGGAGATTCCTGGCAGAAGAGCCCCACCAGTCGCCAGCGCGACTCTTTTGGCCGGCACCCCGGCACAGCACTTCTCAGTGCAGAGTATACGGGACTGGGTGCCCTTTTAGTCGGGCTCAGCTGGTCCCATCTGCACAAGGAGAACAGCAATTAGAAGCGCTGAGGACTGGGAGTTTCACAGCAAGCACAGCCGAACCTGGGAAGATCCAGCTCTGTGGGGAACGGGCACCCGCCAAAGGAAAACTAAGAAACAAAAAAACTTCATCACCAGGCGGAGAGAGATCCAAGATGGCCGCTTAGCAGCAGCTCAGGATTGTAGCTCCCAGTGAAAGCGCAGAGAGTAAGTGGACGCCGCAATTTCAGACAAATTTTTGTTGCCCACAAACTGGGAGATTCCAGGCAGAGGAGCCACACGGGTCGCCAGCGTGACTCTTGGCCAGCGCGGCTGTTTTGCCGGCGCCCCGGCGCGGCCCTTCTCAGTGCGGAGTGTACAGGACTGGGTGCCCTTTTAGTCAGGCTTGGCTGGTCCCATTACCACAAGGAGAACAGCAATTGAAAGCGCTGAGGACTGAGAGTTTCACAGCAAGCACAGCCGAACCCAGGAAGACCTAGCTCTGTGGGGAAGGGGAGTCCACTGAAGGAAAACTAAGAAACAGAAAAAACTTCATAACCAACAAGCCAGACGTCCACTCAGAGACCCAATCTGAAAGTCGGCAATTACAAAGACGGCAGGTGGATAAATCCACAAAAATGGGAAGAAACCAGTGCAAAAAGGCTGAGAACACCCGAAATCAGAATGCCTCTTCTCCTACAGGGGATTGCACCTCCTCATTAGCAAGGGAACAAGACCTGACGGATAATGAGTGTGATCTGTCAGAATCAGGCTTCAGAAGGTAGGTAACAAGAAACTTCTGTGAGCTAAAAGAACATGTTCTAACCCAATGCAAAGAAACTAAGAACCTTGAAAGAACATTTAACGAAATGCTCACGAGAATGGACAACTTAGAGAAGAATATAAGTGAATTGATGGAGCTGAAAAACACAACACGAGAACTTCACGAAGCATGCACAAGTTTCAACAGTCGAATTGACCAAGCAGAAGAAAGGGTAACAGAGGTCGAAGATGAACTCAATGAAATAAAACAAGAAGGCAAGATTAGAGAAAAAAAGGTAAAAAGGAATGAACAAAGTCTCCAAGAAGTATGGGACTATGTGAAAAGACCTAATCTACGTTTGATAGGTGTACCTAAATGTGAAGAAGAGAATGAATCCAAGCTGGAAAATACTCTTCAGGATATTATCCAGGAAAACTTTCCCAACCTAGCAAGGTAGGCCAATATTCAAGTCCAGGAAATACAGAGAACACCACAGAGATACTTCTCAAGAGCAATCCCAAGGCACACAATCGTCAGATTCACCAGGGTTGAAATGAAGGAGAAAATTCTAAGGGCAACCAGAGAGAAGGGTCGTGTTACCCACAAAGGGAAGCCCATCAGACTCCCAGCAGATCTCTCAGTGGAGACCCTGCAGGCCAGAAGAGAGTGGGGGCCAACATTCAACATCCTTAAAGAAAAGAACTTTCAGCCTAGAATTTCATATCCAGCCGAACTAAGCTTCATAAGTGAAAGAAAAATAAAATTTTTTGCGAACAAGCAAATACTCAGAGATTTCATCACCACCAGGCCTGCTTTACAAGAGCTTCTGAAAGAAGCACTACACATAGACGGGAACAACCAGTATCAGCTATTCCAAAAACATACCAAAAGGTAAAGAGCATCACCATAATGAAGAATCTACATCAACTAATGGGCAAAACAACCAGCTAGCATTACAGAAGCTGCAATTTTCGTCTCTGATAAAACGGACTTTAAAACAACAAAGACCATAAGAAACAAAGAGGGACATTACATGGTGGTGAAAGGATCAATGCAACAAGAAGAGCTAACGATCCTAAATATATACGCACCCATTACAGGAGCACCCAGATACATAGGGCAAGTTCTTAATGACTTACAAAGAGACTTAGACTCCCACACAATAATAGTGGGAGACTTTAAAATTACACTGTCAATATTAGACAGATCAACGAGATAGAAAATTAACAAGGATATCCAGGACTTGAACTCAGACCTGGAACAAGTAAACTTAACAAATATTTACAGAACTCTCCTCCTCAAATCCACAATACATTTTTCTCAGTATCACATTACACCTATTTTTAAAAGTGACCACATAATTGGAAATAAATCACTTCTCAGCAATAACATAGCATTTCACAGGTTTAAATAAAATATTGGTTGGCTGCTTGTTTGTTATTTTCATCCCTTATTCCTTCCTGTCTCCATTGTTAAGCACAATTATTGGCATAAAAGAGGTTTTTAATACCCATTTTTAGACTGCATTCTAGCCTGGGCAATAAAACAAGAATCCCGTTCTCTCTCCCTCTTTCTCTTCCTCTTTCTT
>PVKP010046373.1:0-15613 GCA_004027715.1 Plecturocebus donacophilus | reverse complement strand
ATTACCAGAAGCTGCAATTTTCGTCTCTGATAAAACAGACTTTAAAACAACAAAGACCATAAGAAACAAAGAGGGACATTACATGATGGTGAAAGGATCAATGCAACAAGAAGAGCTAACGATCCTAAATATATACACACCCATTACAGGAGCACCCAGATACATAGGGCAAGTTCTTAATGACTTACAAAGAGACTTAGACTTCCACACAATAATAGTGGGAGACTTTAACATTACACTGTCAATATTAGACAGATCAACGAGATAGAAAATTAACAAGGATATCCAGGACTTGAACTCAGACCTGCAACAAGTAAACTTAACAAATATTTACATAACTCTCCTCCCCAAATCCACAAAACATACATTTTTCTCAGTATCACATTATACCTATTTTAAAAGTGACCACATAATTGGAAGTAAATCACTCCTCATCAATTCCATAGCATTTCACAGGTTTAAATAAAATATTGCTTGGCTGCTTATTTGTTATTTTCATCCCCTATTCCTTTCTGTCTCCATTGTTAAGCACAATTATTGGCATAAAAGAGGTTTTTAATACCCATTTTTAAACTGCTTTCTAGCCTTGGCAATAAAACAAGAATCCGATTCTCTCTCCCTCTTTCTCTTCCTCATCTTTCTCTCTTTCATTCTTTTTTTTCTTTCTTTTGCTGTTTCTTTCTTTCTCCTTTTCTCTCTTTTCCTAAAAAAAATAAAAATAAAAAAAAAGAATTCTGACAACTCAAAAAAAAAAAAAAGAGAGAGAGAGAAAGAGAAGTAAACCAATTTAAAAATGGGGAAAGGATCTGAATGAAAATTTCTCCATAAATACACAATGGCCAACATGGACATCACACAATTGTCAACTTCACTGGTCATCAGGGACATGCAAATCACAGCCAAATGAGATGCCACTTCACACCCACTAGGAGAGTCATACTTTTTTAAAAAAGGAAAATTAGTGTTGGGGGAATGTGGAGAAAGTGAAGCTCTCATACGTTGCTGATGAGAATGTAAAATTATGCAGCCACTGTGAAAAAGTTTGGCAGTTTCTCAAAAAGCTAAACACAGAGTTACCATATGACCTGGCAACTCCACTCCTTGGTATATAACCAAAGAATTGAAAACAGGTGCTCAAATAAAAACACACAGAAATGTTCATAGTGGCTTCATTACTCACAATAGCAGACAGGTGGAAACAACCCTAGCGTCCATCAGCAGATGAAGGGATCATCATAATGTGGTATATCTACACAATAGAAAATTATTCAGTCATAAAAAGGAACGGAACACTGAAACAGTCTACAATATGGGTGAACTCTGAAGACATCATCTTCAGTGAAAGAAGTCAGACACAGGAGCTGAATACTGTATGACTCCATTTACGTGAAATGTCCAGGACAGACCAATTCATACAAACAGAAAGCAGATTAGTGGTTGCCAGGGCCTGGGAGAGGGAAGAATGAGCAGTGACTGCTTAACCAGTATAGGGTTTCCATGTGGGATGATGAAAAAAATTCTGTAACTAGGTGGTGATGATGTTTTATGTTACGTGCATTTTAGCACAATCAAAAAAGAAAAGCAGGTGAATGAGAGGATACTGCATTTATGAAAAACTTATCACAAAGTTATAGGAGAAAAAAACAGCTCTGGGAAATTTAAAATATGATGGCCAAACTAAAATGCTAAAGATACACTGAAATAAAATGTAAGAGGAAATCTAGAAAGTAGAACACAACAGAAACTGGGAAAGACAAGAAAATTATAAAGCCAGCCCAAGCCCTCCAGTCCAAACAGTAGTATTTCCAAAACATTCAGAAAAAAAAGAGTAAACAAAGAAGAGGAAATTGTTAGAGAGATAATTTCAGAAAACTAAAGGTTTCAAATAACTATCAAGTGTCCAACAAAAAATGAGAATAAACCAAAACACATGATGTTTCTGCACAGTGGCGATGTGGGAGTAAAAACAGATGGAATAGAAAGGCTCTCATACAAAGGATTAGCAATTAAAGCCTCAAGCACTTATAGGCAATACTATTGCTGAGGCTTAGAAGACGTAATTATGAGCAGTTTCCCACCTGGAAATCAGCCAGGCACACCAACCACAAGGTGCAAAGGGAGAGCAGAGACCTCAGACCTCACCGCCCACCTGCCCTGGGGAGCCAGGAGAAATCCTCCCCGTGACAGTGACAGTGGCAAGGTGTTCCCGCCGCTGTTTATTTTGCGACAGACACCGCTCTGGGCACTTTGCAGGCCCAACAGGGAACGGATACCCCGCGCGCCTCCAAGCAGGTGGGGGCGGAGGCCCGCGCGGGAGGAGCGCTTCAGCCCAGGAGTTCGACCTGAGCAGCACAGAGAGACCCCAATACCTCAAAATACACGAGTATCAGCCGGGCGCGGTGGTTCGCGCCCGTGATCCCAGCGCTTCGGAAGACCGAGGCGGGAGGACTGTTCGCGCTCAAGAGGTGGAGACCAGCCTGGGCAACAGAGCGAGACCCCACCTCTTAAAAAAAAAAAAATAACAGCGTCTCCCCACTACCGCACCTCCGACCCCGCCGCTACTTCCAGGGGCTGGGGCCCCACAGCTGGGTCCACGCGGGCAGCCCGAGCGGAGGCCTGAGAACGCGAAGAGGACGCCACTCCACGCCCAGCCCGGGACGCCCGCCGCGGCCTCCCGCGCCTCTCACCGCTCCGCCCCAGACCTCGCGTTCCGACCCGGCCGGCGGGACCCCGGGGAGAAGCAGAACTCCTGCACCAGGACCGCCAGGGTCCCCGGGCGTCTTCACCTGAGCCGGCTGGGGTCGGGGCCCGAGTAGCCGCAGGGCGCCGGACGGGCGGGGACGGCGGCCGTTGGCCCAGGAGGCCTCGACACAGCCCACACTGAGGATGCCCCGGCCGCGACCCTGCGTCCTCCCAGCACCCCAGCTCCCGCCCCGCGTCCCCGCAGCCCCGCGCCCGCCTGGCGTTCCCCCTGCCTTCGCCCGACGTCCCTGCGGCCCTGGCCGCCCGAAGCTCACCTGCCTCGCGCAGCTGCCTTAGGCCTGGTCTGCACCGCCCAGGCCCAAGAAGACGCTCTACCCGCGCCAGCCAATCGTGGGCCGCACCCTGAACCGGGGGCGGGAGAAACGCGGGCCTTCACCAATCCCGAGCGCGCCACCTGAAGC
The DNA here is from genome assembly GCA_004027715.1 of Plecturocebus donacophilus. NCBI lineage: Eukaryota > Metazoa > Chordata > Mammalia > Primates > Pitheciidae > Plecturocebus > Plecturocebus donacophilus. Next base: position 12,449 of record PVKP010046373.1, on the reverse strand, counting down.
GTTCTGGCCAATGACGAGGCGGCTATGGGCCGCGGGCGGAGGAGCGAGGCGGGCTCCAGGCGGTGGAAGGGGAGGGAGGAGGTAGGGAGGGGGAGGGTCGTGGATGCTTCCCGGGGAGGGGCAGGAGGGGCGGGGCCGCGTCCCGGGGCTGGGTGTCTGCATCGCGGGAGGGGTCTATTTCGGGGGAGAGGCTGCATTTGGAGGAGGGGTCTGCACCTGGACGAGAGGGTCTGCATCTGGAAGAAGGGATCTGCATTTGGGAAAGAGGCCTGCATCTGGGCGAAGAGTCTGCACCTGGAGGAGGAATGTGCACCTGGGGGAGGGGTCTGATCTCCGGGAGGTTTTGTGCATCTGAATGAAGGCGTCCGCATCTGGGGAGGGGTCTGGAATCTGCATCTCAGGGACTTTTGGATCTGGGATGTTTGGATCTGGGGGGAGGGGTCTGCCTCTACGGAGGGTGTGTGCATCTGAGGGTGGGGTCTGCATCTCGAGGAGGGCGTCCGCATCTGGGGGAGGGGCTGCTGCGGCTCTGGGAGACAGCCCCCCGTTCCCACGGGGCTCACCTCGGCCAGGTCCACCCCAACGCCTCCTTGGCCTTCCGCACGTCTCCCCGTGCTGGCCGCCGCCCCCACCCCAACTCCCCCACAGCGCTGGGCGTGGGCAGGCGCCCCAAAGCCGGGCTCTTCTCGCGGCCCCTCCTTCCCAGGTGCCCTTCTGGGGAATGTGGGAATGTATGGGGTCTGCGTGCACGGTTTCCCTCAGGTCCCGGGCTGATGGAAACCCGACTCTTCGCGCGTGGAATTCGCAGGTTCCCCTTGGTGCTGGGGACGTCACCGCCTCTTTTAAATACTGATTTGTTCTTTGCATGTTTAAACTGAAGTATAATTTACATACACTCATGTTCACCTTCTTGGCTCTTGTTTTTGTTTTTTTGAGATAGCGTCTCACTTCCGTCGCCCAGGCTGGGGTGCAGTGGCGCAGTCGTAGCTCACTGCAACCTCAACCTTCCCAGCCCAGATCCTCCCACCTCAGTCTCCTAAACTGGGACTACAGGGATGCCTGGCTAATTTTTTATTTTTGTACATTTTTGTATTTTTTTTTGTAGACATGGAGGGGGTCTCACTATGTCGCCCAGGCTGGTCTCGAACTCCTGACCTCAAGCGATCCTCCCACGGTGCTGGGATAACAGGCATGAGCCACCACACCCAGCCATTAAAGCCTCGTTATTATTATTATTATTTTTAAGATGGAGTTTCGCTCTTGTTGCCCAGGCTGGAGTGCAGTGACACAATCTCAGCTCACTGCAACCTCCACCTCCTGGGTTCAAGTGATTCTTGTGCCTCAGCTGCCCTAGTAGATGTGATTACAGGCATCCGCACCATGCCCGGCTAATTTTGTATTTTTAGTAAAGATGGGGTTTCACCGTGTTAGGCTGGTCTCGAACTCCAGTTTTTTGCTTTTTGTTGTTGTTGTTGTTGTTGTTGTTAGAGACAGGTTCTCGCTCTGTCACCCAGGCTGGAGTAATCATGCAGCGGCATCATCATAGCTCACTACAGCCTCGCCCTCCCAACTTCCATCCATCTTCCCACATTAGCCTCCTGAGTAGCTGAGAATACAGGCACACACCACCATATCTGGCTAATTTTTTAATCTTTTTTGTAGAGATGGGATTCCACTCAGGCTGGTCTTGAACTCTTGGGCGCAAGCAACCCTCTGTCTCAGTGTCCCCCAGCACCTGCTATCACACCTGGCTAACTCTGCCTTTTTTTTTTTTTTTTTGAGACAGAGTCTTCCTCTGTCACCCAGGCTGGAATGCCATGGTGCAATCTCTGCTCATTACAACCACCACCTCGGATTCATGCGATTCTCCTGCCTCAGCCTCTGGAGTAGCTGGAATTACAGGCCTGTACCACCACGCCTGGCTAATTTTTTTTTGTATTTTTAGTAGAGACGGGGTTTCATTATGTTGGTCAGGCTGGTCTCGAACTCCTGACCTAGTGATCCACCCGCCTCAGCCTACCTGGGATTACAGGTGTAAGACTCTGCGCCTGGCCACTTTTTCTTTTCAACTGAGCATTAACTTAGATGGCCCTTACATTGCTGCTAAAATCCTGAATTATATCTGCTTTTTAAACAGGCACATATGTTTGGGGGAAAGATTTTGGCAGATGGCTGTGCCACGGCCCACCGCCTGGGTCTCTCACTAGAGAAGACGGGCATTCCAGTGCTAGAATTGTGCCCCCAAGAAGGTTGGACTCCACCCTGGGGCCAGTATGGTCCCCCGGAAGGCCCTGGTCTGTGGAGCGGGTTAAAGCAGGAAGAGGAACAAGCAGGTCGGAGAGTCTGGGGGCTTCTGTGTCTCCCAAAGCACAACTTGGGTCTGTTTTCCTCAGCCTGGCTGACCGTCCTCATTTCAGAAGAGGACCCTGGACAACAGGCTGGACTTCAGAGTGTCCATTCCTATAGCTCTTCCCATCTTCCCAGCACTGCAGAGCAGGTTGGAGCAGGCAGCACAGCCACTGACATTTTACAGCAAGGGAAACAGAGGCAGGGGCAGGCTGGTAGCCTGGCTAAAGTGAGACTGGATGGGGTGACCTCATAGGCAGCCTCTCTGTCTTCAAGGCCACCATCTCTGCTGCAGAATTGGGGGCAGCAACGGCCTGTCTTGCAAAGCTCCCAGGGGAGCTGAGTGCTTTTTTTCACTGTGAGCTCACACCTCAATTTTGGCAGCAGGCTGTGCCTTTCAGCTGTAAACAGAAACCAGCTCCTGGGAGACAGAAACCCGAGCCCAGGGGCTTCGTGCCATCTGGATGAGGGTGGCTGCAAGGGCCAGGGAGAGAGTTGGCTGAAGGAAAATTGCCCGGCCGACCTCCCAGTCAACCTCCTAGAGGCTCAGGAAGTCATCTCTCCCTTCTTTTTTTTTTTTTTTTGAGACAGTTTCACTCTTGTCACCCAGGCTAGAGTGTAATGGCACCATCTCAGCTCACTGCAACCTCTACCTCCCGTAAATCCCTTTCTCTTAAGAAAAGGATTCGGCTTCTCCACCAGCCGCTTCCCTGTCCTGCCTGCCTCTGGTTCCTCCTTTGGGCGGGAAGCATCCGCAGAGGAAATGGTTTTTGGTGGGTGGTTGTCCCCTGCGGCGAGGAAGGGTGGCCCCCCATCCTGGTGTGGTTTCAGGGCGTGAGTCTGTGGGGAGTGGTGAAAGGAACTTGCCAGAGGGTTGCAACAGATTTCAGCCAGATTTCCCAATACCCAGAATCCAAAAATCCATGCACAGACACTCCCAGTATTGACAGAGTTTGAACTCAGTACAGATTGCAGGCATGCATGCTGGGCCCTTCACAGTGTTTCATTTATATATGTATGTATTTATTTATTTACTTGCTTATTTTTGAGACAGAGTCTTGCTCTGTCACCCAGGCTGGAGTACAGTGGCGCAATCACAGCTCAGGAACTCCTAGGTAGCCTCGAACTCCTGAGCTCAAGTGATTCTCTTGCCTCAGTTTCTTGAGTAGCTGAAACTACAGGTACCCACCACCATGCCCAGCTAATTTTATTTTTTGAACTTTTTGTAGAGATAGGGTCTTGCTATGTTGCTCAATCTGGTCTCAAACTCCTCGGCTCAAGTGATCATTCCTCTTAGATTGGCCTTCCAAAGTGCTGGGGTGACAGCCATGAGCCACCTCACCTGGACTTCTCCTTTTTTTTTTTTTGAGACAGGATCTGGCTCTGTCACCCAGGCTGGAGTGCAGTCGTGCCATCTTGGCTTACTGCAGCCTCCGCCTTCCAGGTTTAAGTGATCCTCCCATCTTAGCCTCCTGAGCAGCTAGATTACAGGCACGTACCAACACACCCAGCTAATTTTTGCATTTTTTGTAGAGGCGGGGTTTCACCATGTTGTCCAGGCTGGTCCTGAACTCCTGCCCTCAAGTGATCCTCCCGCCTCACCCTCCCAAAGTGCTGGGATCACAGGTATGAACTACCACACCTGGCCATCTCTAATTTAACATCTCCAAATCAGAATTCCTCATCCCTCCCCAATCCTGCTCCTTCTCGGGTCTTCCTTACAACAGTCAAAGACACCCTTTCTGCCTCTTCCTCCTGCCAAAGACTCCAGAGCTCTCCCTGACCCGTCTTTCCAGCCCACACCCATCAGCATCACTTTGGCTCTGTCTTTGTTTTTTTATTTGTTTGTTTGTTTTGACAGAGTCTCTTTCTGTTGCCTAGGCTGGAGTGCAGTGGCTTGATCTTGGCTCACTGCAACCTCTGCCTCCCAGATTCAAGCAATTCTCCTGCCTCAGTCTCCCAGGTAGCTGGGATTACAGGCACACACCACCACGCCCAGCTAAGTTTTTGTATTTTCAGTAGGGACAGGGTTTCACCACGTTGGTCAGTCTGGTCTCGAACTCCTGACCTCAGGTGATCTGCCCGCCTCGGCCTCCCAAAGTGCTGGGATTACAGGCATAAGCCACTGCATCTGGCCTTTGGCTCTGTCTTTGAAGCAGATCCAGAGCCAGAGCCTGTCCCTCCCCTGGGCTGTCTGGCCCCCGGCCACACCAGGGTCAGTCCTACTTGCCTACAACAGCCACCTCGCAGCCGGTCTTTCTGCTCCCACCTGACACGGTGGCTGGACCAGTTGGATCATGCCCCTCCTCCACAAACAACTGGCCAGGCTCCAGGCCACACAAAGGAGACGCCCAAGTCCTCACAGTGATCAAAAGGCCTCATGTAACCCCTGTCCCCTTGTAACTGTGGTTTTTCAATTGAGATGAAATTCATGTAGCTGGGTGCGGTGGCTCACGCCTGTAATTTCAGCACTTTGGGAGGCCAAGGTGGGAGGATCACTTGATGTCAGCAGTTAGAGATAAGCCTGGCCAACATGGTGAAACCCCATCTCTACCAAAAATACAAAAATTAGCCGGGTATAGTGATGGGCACCTGTCATCCCAGCTACTTGGGAGGCTGAGGCAGGAGAATCGCTGGAACCCAGGAGGCAGAGCTTGCAGTAAGCCAAGATCATGCCACTGCACTCCAACCTGGGCAATAGTGTGACACTACTCTGTCTCAGAAAAAAAACAATTAGCCAACTGTGGTGGTGGTGCCTGTAGTCCCAGCTATTTGGGAGGCTGAGGCAGGAGAATTGCTTGAACCAGGGAGGCAGAGGTTGCAGTGAGCCGAGATCACACCACTGCATTCCAGCCTGGGTGACAGAGCAATACTCCATTTCAAAAAAGGCAAAACAAAACAAACAAAACTAAATGAGTTACCAATATTTAAGAATTAAAGGACTTTAAAAATATATTTTTGGCTGGGCACAGTGGCTCATATCTGGAATCCCAGCACTTTGGGAAGCTGAGGCTGGTGGATCATGAGGTCAAGAGATAGAGACCATCCTGGCCAACATGGTGAAACCCCGTCTCTACTAAAAATACAAAAATTAGCTGGGTGTGTTGGCGCGTGTCTGTAGTCCCAGCTACTTGGGAGGCTGAGGCAGGAGAATTGCTTGAACCAGGGAGTCAGATACACACACACACACACACACACACACACACACACACACACGCGCGCGCGCGCGCGTGCGCGCGCGTATTTTAAATATGGACTTCCAGCTTCTCTTGAAAGATAATTGTATCTGGCCAATACTGGGCCTGCCCTGCCACGGCCACATGTAGGGGGCCCAGGAGAGAGGCGGATGTGGTTTGCATATGTGTCCCGTACAGATCTCAGGATGAAATCTGATCCCAGTGCTGGAGGTGGGGCCTGCTGGGAGGTGTTGGATCATGGGGGTGGATCCCTCATGAATTGCCCAGCGCAACCCCCTTGGTGATAAGTGAGTTCTCACTCAGTTCATGCGAGATCTGAGATTCCCACCCCCCCACCCCCCGCCACTTACTCCTGCTCTCATCTTGCGATGCAGATCCCCCTTCACCTCTGCCTTGAGTGGAAGCAGCCTGAGGCCTTGCTCCTCGAAGCAGATGCTGCTGCCTGGCTTCCTGTACAGCCTGCAGAACCGTGAGCCACATAAACTGTATTAGTCTATTTTCACACTGCTATAAAGATACTACCCAATACTGGATGATTTATAGAGAAAAGAGGTTGAATTGACACAGTTCCACATGGCTGTGGAGGCCTCAGGAAACTTATGGCAGGGGGGCAGGGGGAGGGAAGCAGACACATCTTACATGGCGGCAGGCGAGAGAGAAGTGCACGAAGGAGGAACTTGCCAAACACTTATGAAACCAGCAGATCTTAGCCAGATGAAGCGGCTCATGCCTTGTAATCCCAGTACTTTGGGAGGCTGAGGCGGGCAGATCACCTGAGGCCAGGAGTTTGAGACCATTCTGGCCAACAAGGTAAATGAAACCCCATCTCTACTAAAAATACAAAAATTAGCCGGGCATGGTGGTACCTATAATCCCAGCTAATCGGAAGGCTGAGGCAGGAGAATCATTTGAACCGAGGAGGCGGAGGTTGCAGTGAGCAGAGATTGTGCCACTGCACTCCAGCCTGGGTGACAGAGCCAGACTCCATCTAAAAACAAACAAACAAACAAAACCCTCAGATCTCATGAGAACTCCATCACTATCAGGAGAACAGCATGGGGGAAACCGTCTCCATTATCTAATCACCTCCCACCAGGTCCTGCCCTCAATACATGGGGATTACAATTTGAGATGAGATTTGGGTGGGGACACAGAGCCAAACCATATTGTAAACCTATTTTCTTTATACATTACCCAGCCCAGGTGTTCCTTTATAGCAACGGGAGATCTGAGTAACACAGAGGCCCTTCCTCCAGGGCTCAAGTGTGGCCCCCACTCAGCATGTTTCCCCGAAATGGAGGCTCACTCCTGTCCAGGATTGAGTGTGGACACCCCGATGCCCAAGACCTTCCAGGATTCCCTGGGGCTGAGGAAGGCCTCTGCAGCAGGTCAGCTGGGCTGCCCAAACTGTCTGGACAGCAGCCACCTCTGAGGTCTTCCTGTGGGCAAAATCCTCCCACTTCATTGTAAAGTCCACCTGTTTGAAGCTGTACCCTGTTCAGAGGGGAAACGGCAGATTTGAAAATAGTGAATACAGGAGCTAGAAGGGAGAGGTGGCAAACTGCACCTGTATCTTGATGAAAGAATCGTCTCTGGGAGGGAGCCTGGAAGGCCCCCTGGCCACCCGGGGAATGTGCTGCTGGGAAACTGCCCAGGATGAGGCTGGAGGGAGAAGAGAGAGCAACAGAGCCCGGGACGCAGGAAGGGCACCCAGGAAAGCCAGGTCCCAAGGCAACTCTGCTGGGTGTCTGGAGCAGACCTTTGTTAAAGAAAAAAGCAGCTGTCATCATGGCAACTAGTGTTACATTTTATTGTTTTTCCATTTGACAAGCAACATACATGTGTTGTTGAAAAAACACAACAACCCTCAGTATTAAGGGGAAAAAAATTAACACTAAATAGAATTTTTTTTTGAGACAGGTTGTATTAGTCTGACTTCACACTGCTAATAAAGAAGTACCCAAGACTGGATAATTTATAACAAAAAGAGGTTTAATGGACTCAGAGTTCCACATGGCTGGGGAGGCCTCATAATCATGGTGGAAATCAAAGGAGGAGCAAAGTCACGTCTCACATGGTGGCAGGCAAGAGAGCATATGCAGCGGGACTCCCTTTATAAAACCCTCCTATCCCATGAGACTATCACGAGAACAGCACAGGAAGGACCCTCCCCCATGATTCAGTTATCTCCCACTGAGTCCCTCCCATGACGCATGGGAATTATAAGAGCTACAATTCAAGATGAGATTTGGGTGGGGACACAGCCAAACCATATCACAGCTCTGTCACCCAGGCTGGAGTGCAGTGGCATGATCTTGGCTCACTGCAACCTTTGCCTCCAGGGTTCAAGCAATTCTTGTGGCTCAGCCTCCCGAGTAGCTGGGATTACAGGCATGCACCACCACATCAGGCTTTTTAAATGTATTTTTAGTAGAGATGGGGTTTCTCCATGTTTGCCAGGCTGTTCTCAAACTCCTGGCCTCAAGTGATCTGCACAAAGTGCTGGGATTGTAGGCCTGAAGCACCACACCTGGCCTAATAACACTTTTAGACATCACTATGGTGGCCCATAAGAAATAGCCAGTGTTGGCCGGGCAAGGTGGCTCATGCCTATAATCCCAGCACTTTGGGAGGCCGAGCCAGGTGGATCACGAGGTCAAGAGATCGAGACCATCCTGGTCAATATGGTGAAACTCCGTCTCTACTAAAAATACAAAAATTAGCTGGGCATGGTGGCGCAGCATATAGTCCCAGCTACTCGGGAGGCTGAGGTGGGAGAATTGCTTGAACCCAGGAAGCGGAGGTTGCAGTGAGCCAAGATTGCGCCATTGCACTCCAGCCTGGGTAACAAGTGAAACTCCTGGGTAACAAGAGCGAAACTCCGTCTCAAGAAAAAAAAAAAAAAAGAAATAGCCAGTGTTCATATTTTGCAGTATGACTTCACATAATTCTTTTTCTTTTTCTTTTTCTTTCTTGCCTTTTTTTTTTTTTTTTGAGACAGGGTCTTGCTCTGTTGCTCAGGCTGGAGTGCAGTGGTGCCATCATAGCTCACTGCAGCCTTGACCTCCTGGGCTCAATCAGTTCTCCCACCTCAGCCTCCCAAATAGCTGGGACTACAGGCACACACCAATATACCTGGCTAATTTTTCTGTCTTTTGTAGAGATGGGGTCTTGCTCTCTTGCCCAGGCTGGTCTCAAACTCCTGGCTCAAGGAATCTGCCTACCTTAGCCTCCCAAAGTGCTGTCATTACAGACATGAGCCACCTCACCTGGCCAACATACTTCTTTTTCTTAGACAAAAATGGAGTCACAACATACTGACTTTCGTGGCCTGCCTTTTTCATTTGTCTGAGTAAATTGGTCTTGCGGCCTTTGGCTGTGACTGGAGACCGCTCTCCCCAGAGTGAACAACCTCAGACCCGTCCGGCTTACTGTTAGTCAATGTTCTGAAAAACATCCCTGAAGTCATCTTTGCCCTCTTGTCCTGGAGTTTCCTTAGAATAAATTGCCGGAAGCGGAAGTACTGGGTCAAGGGTGGGGACATCTTTATGACCTGTGTTCTCCAGAAAAGTCCTGAGTGGAGGCGACGCCTTCTGGAAAACAAACCCCAGGCAAGGCAGAGCTGATCAGGCTGCCAGGAGCTCCGCTGGCTCTGAGTGTCCCGACTCTGCTTTCGTTTCCTTTTGTTTTTAACCGTTTCTTTTTTTATTTTGTTATTATTTTGTTATTTTTATTTATTTTTCTTTGAGACAGAGTCTTGCCCTGTTGCCCAGGCTGAAGTGCAGTGGCACTATCTCAGCTCACTGCAACCTCCGCCTCCTGGGTTCCAGCAGTTCTCCTGCCTCAGCCCCATGAGTGGTTGGGACTACAGGGACGCACCACCACATCCAGCTAATTTTTTGCATTTTTAGTAGAGGCGGATTTTCACCATGTCAGCCAGGCTGGTCTCAAACTCCTGACCTAAAGTGACCCATGTGCCTCAGCCTCCTAAAGCACTGAGATTACAGGTGTGAACCACTGCACCCAGCCTGGCCAGGCTTATTTATTTCACATTTGTTCATTTGGAAGTTCAGAGGAAAGTTACTTGACAAGTCTAAATGCAAAGCGTGGTATTTGTTGGGACAAAAACTCTTTTTTGGGGGGTGGGGTGGGGATAGGGTCTTGCTATTGCCCAGGCTGGAGTACAGGGGTGTGATCATAGTTCACTGTAGCCTCAGACTCTTGGGCTCAACAGATCCTCCTGCCTCAGCCTCCCAAGGTGCTGGGATTAAAGGCATGAGCCACTGCACCCAGTCAACCATTCATTTTCTGTCTGAAAATGAACAGGGTCAGCCAGACACAGTGGCTCACGCCTGTAATCCCAGCACTTTGGGAGGCCAAGGCAGGCGGATCATGAGGTCAGGCGGTCGAGACCATCCTGGCCACCATGGTGAAACCCTGTCTCTGCTAAAATACAAAAAAAAAAAAAATTAGCCAGGCGTGGTGGCGCACGCCTGTAGTCCCAGCTGCTTAGGACGCGGAGGCAGAGGAATCGCTTGAACTCAGGAGGCAGAGCTTGATTCATGGAGCAGATCATGCCACTGCACTCCAGCCTGGAGCCCAAGCAAGATTCCACCTCAAAAAAAAAGTAGGAAATGAACAGAGTGGTCATCGCCGTTGTTTACTGTGCACTTCCTGCTGCGGGCCTGCAGTTTCTGGGGGCACTGCAACCTTACTGAACAGTCAGGACAGCTCTGTGACACAGGAGGACACTGATGACACTGAGGCCCAGGAACACGATCTGTCTGTGCTCACTCTGCTCCTAAGCGGGAGATAACACTGAAAATCCAGATCCAGCCAGGTGTGCAGGCTCATGCCTCTAATCCCAGTAGTTTGAGGATTGCTTGAGACCAGGAGTTCGAGACCAGCCTGGGCAACATGGCGAGACACCATCTCTACTTAAAAGTGAAGACATTAGCCAGGTGTCATGGCACACATCTGTGGTCTCAGCTACTCAGGAGGCTGCAATGAGAGGATCACCCAAGTCCATGAGTTCAAGGCTGCAGTGGACCGTGACCACACCACTGCACTCCAGCCTGGGTAACAGAGTGAGACCCTGTCACAAACAGACAACCCAGATCCTAGTGAGTCCACAGCCCAACACTTCAGCCACTATGCAAACTGCTACATTCATAACAAAGTTTTATTTTTTGGCTCCTGATAGGAAATAAGTTTTTAGAAAACACACAAAAGTATTTAAAAAGTGAAAAACAAACACAAATCACTTTAATTCTATCACCCAGAGGTGACTTCTGTAAACATATTTATGTCTGTCACTTTGCTGTGAATATACATGTGCATTTTCATAAATGTGGATGCTGTAGATATTTTGTTATAATCTGCTCTTTCTCTCTCCTTCCTTCCTTTCTTTTTCTTTCTTTTTTCTTCTTTCCTCAGAGTCTTGTTGTGTCACCCAGGCTGAAGTACAATGGCATGATCTCTGCTCACTGCAACCTCCACATTCCAGGCTCAAGTTATTCTCCTGCCTTAGCCTCCTGTATAGCTGGGATTACAGGTGCCCACCACCACACCTGGCTAATTTTGCATTTTCAGTAGAGTTGGGGTTTCACCACATTGGCCAGGCTGGTCTCAAACTCCTGACCTCAGATAATCTGCTTGCCTCGGCCTTTCAAAGTGTTGGGATTACAGGCGTGAGCCACCTCCCCCAGCCTGTAATCTGCTTTTTCTATCTAATGGCACACATGGAGGTCTGCCCCGTCCACAGAGTTTGAGATCTCAGTGGTAGAACTGGGCACAGGCATTGTCTCCCTTCCCCACCCAAGGCCTCACCACACTGACTGGTGGAGATAAAGGTGGGTGGGGAGGGCGGGGGAGGGAATTCAAGGAAAGAGGGAAAGCAGTAGAGCGTGGGGTGGGTGACAGGGCCAGGCAGAAGCACCAGCCAGGAATAGGCATCCTGGGGGCTGAGGGGAGGTGGCCTTTGAGGCTGAGTGTGGCAGGTCTGGGGGTGGGGCTGGCACCATGGGGATTAAGTCAAACTCCCGGCTGGAACCCATGCTCCCTCTATACCAAGGCCACAGGGCAACTGGCGGCTGGCCAGCCTCCCTGGTCAGGAAGTCAGATCTGTGGAGCAGCTGCTCAGGAGGGCTTTAGAGAGGGCCTGGCTTCCCAGCCCACTCCTTCCTCAGTCTGGCATCTGGCAAGGTTCCCAGTGCCTCTTCCCTTTCCACAGCTCACAAGGCTGGACGCCTGGAACAGGCCTCCCACCCCCTTGGACACAAGGCTTCCCATCAACTGCTCTGTTTTGGAGAGAGGCTGGAGAGGAAGCTGAGCTACATGGAATGAGGAAGCAAGGTCTCCATTCATAACTGGGAGACACCAGGAAAACCAGCAGCCCAGAAGAGAAGGACCAGAGACCAGGAGATGAAATGACCCCTTCCAGAAAGAGCAAGGAGATTCAGAAAAAGAGGGTGTGGTGGCTCACACCAGTAATCCCAGCACTTTGGGAGGGCGAGATGGGAGGATCATTTGAGGTTAGGAGTTTGAAACCAGCCTGGCCAACATGGTGAAACCCATCTCTACTAAAAATATAAAAATTAGCCGGGCGCGGTGGTGCGTGCCTGTAGTCCCAGCTACCCGGGAGGCTGAGGTGGGAGGATCGCTTGAGCCCAGGAGTTCTGGGCTGCAGTGCGCTATGCCGATCGGGTGTCCGCACTAAGTTCGGCATCAATATGGTGACCTCCCGGGAGCAGGGGACCACCAGGTTGCCTAAGGAGGGGTGAACCGGCCCAGGTCGGAAACGGAGCAGGTCAAAACTCCCGTGCTGATCAGTCGTGGGATCGCGCCTGTGAATAGCCACTGCACTCCAGCCTGGGCAACATAGCGAGACCCCGTCTCTAAAAAAAA
>PVKP010046372.1:0-15615 GCA_004027715.1 Plecturocebus donacophilus | reverse complement strand
CTGGTTTCCTAAACTTGGCAGTAAGAATCAGTCAGGTTAAAATCCTAAGAAGGTTAAAAAAGTCACAAACGAGTAGATTCAAAAATATTACAAATGTAAAATAAAGAAGTCACACTTTTTAATATCCATTTATTTAAATTATTAGGCTGTTCACTGAAAATAAAACATGCAAGTCACCAGCTGCCCAGAGCCAAGGGGCTGAAAGCTGAGCAGTCAAGAACCCGCCTTGTTCCCTCCCACTCGCGGAGATCTCCCCTACTCGATTTGTCCGCCTTCCGGAGACCCTCCTTTGGGGCCAGGAGGAAGACGGACCAGCCTCCAGTCAAGGTGCTGCACTGGTTCTTGTCTGCATTCAGGCTGCTGGCGGCCGCCTTAGTAGGGGCGGCTTCGGCATCCTCAGAGCAGTTGCCGACGTACAGCTCTAGGGCCAGCCGTCAGTCCCCAGGGGACCGGGTGCTGGGGAAGTAGGTGGTCCTCGTTTCTCCTCATTCAAACCCTTCGTCTGCGTCTTGATCAAGTCTGGGATGCCAAGATCTTGATCTTCAGAGTAGAGCGCCTTCCAGGCCACGCCCCTCACAAGACTGCCTCCTAGGCTGGAGAGCTGACGTCCTCAAGGGGCGGGGAAGGGGAGTGGTGACCACTTTGCCTCCCTGGACGCACAAGCGCACAAGGTTTCAGCGCCTTAGAGTTGGGAAGGTGGCCACAGTCAGTCAAGATTAATATCTCTCTGAAACCAGTACCCCTCATTTACACTAAACCAAACTATATCAAGCCTTGTCCATGGTAGCTGGGATTATACTGATTTCTGTTCAACAAACTTCAGTGAGTAAGTGTGTAGTTTTTTTATTAGGGCCATAGGACTGACTTACATCTGTCTTCTTTATGGACACTGTGACCCTCCTTCCCCTAGGCATGCCATCCCTAGTCCCATGTAGACCACTTTGGTTTCAAGGGCTCAATACCTTTCTCCCTGTCTTTCTCTTCTCTGTCTGGGGCTCATTATTTCTCTTGCCCTCCTCTTCCTCTTTCTTTCTTTCTTCAATTTGTATGTTTCTACCTTCTCATTCAATCGGCCAACATTTATTGAGTGCCTATTCTATGCCAGACACTGCTGGTTCCCGACAGTGAGTACACTGATAAAACAGTGAGTAAAACATAGTCCCTGCTGCCAAGAAGCTCACTACACTGAAAATACATGAAGGACCGAGAGTATACCTAGTTCATACTCGGTCTCCATGTTATCTACCTACCTAGCTATCTGTCTATCTATACATCTAAGACACATCACACTAAAACTTCTGAAAACTAATGACAAAGAAAAAAATTACTGAAAACAGTCAGAAATAAAAGAAACATTATTTACAGGAGAACACCAATTTGAATGTGAATGTATTTCTCATCTGAAACTGTGGAGGCCAGAAGGAAGAGGGACAGCATTTTTTAAGTGATAATACAAACAAATTGTCAACTGTAAATTCTATACTAATGAAAATATTCTTCAGCAATGAAGAAGAAATAGAGACATTCTCAGATGAAGGAAAACTAAAAATGTGCTACTAACAAACCTATCTTAAAGAATGGCTAAAAGAAATTATCTACATAGAAAGGAAATGATAACAGAAGTAGGCTTAGAATTTCAGAAGGGAAAAATATACCTAAGAATGGATAAAAATAGGGATAAATATAATAGATTATTCTATTTTTCTTGAGTTTCTTAAATCATATTTGACGGTTGAAGCGAAAAGTATAAGAGCATCTGATGCAGTAGTCAATGAAGTTGTTTACAGCAAAGATGGTCTGGCATGGGATTCAGAGCATGAGTAGAGTAAGGGAGCTATCAATGTACGGGACAGCATAGGATGTCAGAGCCTGTGTTAGCTACCCAGGGCTGCCATGACAAAGTACTGCAAACTGGGTGGCTTAAAACAACAGAAATGTGCTGTCTCAATGTCTTGGAGGCTAGATATCTGAAATAAGAGTTGGCAGAACCTTGCTTTTTCTCTGAAACCTGTAGGGGAGTCCTTCTTTGCCTCTTCCTAGTTTCTGGTGGTTTGCCAACATATTTGGTATTCCTTGGCTTGCAATTGCATAACCACAATCTCCGCCTTCATTGTCAGATGGAATTCTCCCGGTGTGTCTTGGTATTCACCTGGCTGCCTACTTAAAAAGACACAAGTTATACTGAATCAGGGACCCATCTTGGTCCAATATGACCTCATTTTAACTTAACAAATTACATTTGCAATGACCTTATTTTTAAATGAGATGACAGTCTGAGATACTGGGGGTGAGGACTTCAACATTTCCTTTTCTGGAAGGCACAATTCAACGTATAACAATCTGTTCTTTGCCCCGCCTCCCCAAATTAATGTTCTTCCCACCTGCAAAATACATTCAACTCATTTCAATACTTACGAAAGTCTTCACACATTCCAGCATCAACTTTAAGTTCAAAATCTCATCTAATTCAGGGATGGGTGAGGCTTGGGCCATAGTCTATCCTGAGGTAAAATTACTCTCCAGCTGTAGATCCATAAAACCCAGAAAACAAGTTATCTGCTTCCGAAACACAATGGTGGGACAGGCATAGGATAAACATTTCCATTCTAAAAGGGAGAGTGGGCCGGGCATGGTGGCTCACACCTGTAATCCCAGTACATCAGCTGAGGCAGGTGGATCATCTGAGGTCTGGAGTTTGAGACCAGCCCGGCCAACATGGTGAAACCCTGTCACTACTAAAGACACAAAAATTAGCTGGGTGTGGTGGTGGGCGACTGTAGTCCCAGCTACTTGGGAGGCTGAGGCAGGAGAATCGCTTGAACCTGGGAGGCAGAGGTTGCAGAGAGCCAAGATCGCGCCACTGCACTCCAGCCTGGGTGACAGAGTGAGACTCCGTCTCAAAAATGAAAAAAAAAAAAAAAGAAACTGGACGGAAAAATGTCTAAGGCAGTTTACAACACAGCAGGTAAAATTCCATTAGGTTTTAAGACTTCAGTATAATTTTCTGTGGCTCTGTCCAATGGACTCACCTCTTCATCTTTAGGTGGCTGCCCCAACATCTGGAAAGAAGAGGCTACCCTGCCCCTGGTTACTCATCCTTACATGGCAATCCTGTCCCCTAAACCCTGGGTAGAGGTCCCACCCACTCAGGCCTTGGCAGTCACTTGGTTCTCTGGAACCCAGGGGGTGTCCCTGCCCTCTGGAAATGAGGAGGCATACTGACTCTCTTATCCCGAGCAGTGGTCCCACACTTCGGAAGAAGGAAGGGAATGCTACCCTATGGAACCCTGGGGCCCACCTGACCCTCTGTAACCAAAGACTGTGCTTGTCCCATTGGTACTGGCTGGTGACCCTGACCCTTCAAACCTGCGCAGGAGCCCCATCTACTGCAAACATAGAAGATAGTCCTATCCTCTGAAAATGAGAAGGCAGCCTGGTCCACTGAGTCCTGGTTGGTGACCCTGTCCCCTCATTCGTAGGTGGTGGTGACTCAGGCCCCTGGGTCCAAGGCAATGGCCCCACACTCTGCAACTCTGGAGGTGGCTCTGTCCCTCAACCTTGGATAGCAGCCCCACCCCGTCAGCTCTGAGCAGTGGCCCTGCCCTCAGGAACCCAGGAGGTAGCTCAGCGGGCCTGCCGTCTGCAAACCTGGAGATGGCTCTGTGCCTTTAGCCTTGGAAGGCAGCCCCATCCTCTCAGCTTTCGGTAGTGGCCCCAGACTCTAGAATCCTGGTGGTAACCCCACCCCCTCAGCTTTGGATGGCAGCACCAATACCTCAGCCCTGGGCAGTGGTCCCACTGTCTGGAACCCTGGTGACGACTCCAGCTCCTCAGCCTTGGGTGGCAGCACTGCCTCCTCAGCCCTGGACAGTGGTCCCACTGTCTGGAAACTTGGTGACAACTCCAGCTCCTCAGCCTTCAGTGGTAGCATCGCCCCCTCAGCTCTGGGAAGTGGTCCCACTGCCTGGGACTTTGGGGATGACCCCAGCTCCTCAACCTTGGATGACAGCACCACCCCCTCAGCCCTCAGCAGTAGTCCCACCTCCTGGGACCCTGGTGATGATTCCAGCTCCTCAGCCTTGGGTGGTAGCACCGCCCCCTCAGCCCTGAGCAGTGTTCCCCCACCAGGGAATGTGGTGATGACTCCAGCTCCTCAGTCTTGGGTGGCAGCACCAATACCTCAGCCCTGGGCAGTGGTCCCACCACCCGGGACCCTGGTGATGACCCCAGCTCCTCAGCCTTGGACAACAGCACCAATTCCTCAGCCCTGGACAGTGGTCCCACTGCCTGGGACTTTGGTGATGACCTCAGCTCCTCTGCCTTGGGTGGCAGCACCACCCCCTCAGCCCTGGGTAGTGGTCCCACCACCTGGGACCATGGTGATGACTGCAGCTCCTCAGTCTTGGGTGACAGCACTGCCCCCTCAGCCCTGGGCAGTGGTCCTACTGCCTGGGACTCTGGTGGGGACCTCACCCCCTCAGCCTTGAGTGGTAGCACCTCCCCCTCTGCCCTGGGTGGTGTTCCCACCATCTGAAACCGTGCTGGTCACCTCACCTCAGCCTTGGGTGGCAGCTCTGCCTTTACAGTCTTGGGCAGTGGCCCTGTGCTCTAGAAGTGTTGTGATGACCTCACCCCCACAGCCTTAGATGGCAGCACCGCCCTGGACAGTGGGCCCACTATCTGGAACCCTGCTGGTGACCTCACCGTTCCAGCCTTGGATGGCAGCACCACCCTCTCAGCCCTGTGCAGTGGGCCCACCATCTAGAGCTCTGCAGGTGGCCTCATCCCTTCAGCCTTGGATGGCAGCACTGCCCTCTCGGCCCAGGGCAGTGGACCCACCATCTGGAGCCCTGGTGATGACCTCACTCCTGCAGCCTGGGTGGCAGCATCACCCTCTCAGCTTTGCGCAGTGGCCCTGTGCTCTGGAATCCTCCTGGGGACCTCGCCCTCTCAGCCTTGGATGGCAGCCCTGCACTCTCAGCCCTGGTTAGTACCCCCACCCTTGGTGACCCTGGAGGTGAGCCCATTCCCTTACTTACCCTTGGATGGCAGTCCTACCCTCTCAGCCCTGGGCAGCAACCTCACTCTCTGGAATCCTACTGGTGATCCACTCTTTCAGCCTTGGATGGCAACCCCCCACCCCTTCTCAGCCTTGGGGGCAGCAGCACCACCTCTGGAACCCCGACAGTGTCCCTGCCCACTGGAACCCTCCCATTGTCCCCACCCCTTCAGGACTGGGCAGTGGTCCTGCTCTATGGAATGTAGCAGGTCCTAGTGGCTCAGTTATCTGCATGTATAGCTTTCCCAGTTATTCTCTCTTCATTTTGTCCTTTTCAGTTTCTTTTAGTCCAGGCTGGTTGTGTTTCTGAGGTATAAAATTCTCAAAAATTTTGTTGGCCTCCCCTGCAATTCATGGAGGTCCAAGCCATCAGAAAAGAGGATTCTTTACAGATCTTTACTGCATAACTGCATCTCAATTCCTGGCTTCTGTGAGATGTAAGTCGCACTTATGGATCTCTATAAGTCACACTTATGGATATGTATGTCATAAAAGCTTTAGCAATGGTTATTCTGCTCTACTTTTAGTCTTCTCTCCAGGACACAAGCTTCTTCCTTCCTTCCTTCCTTCCTTCCTTCTTTCTTCTTTCTTTCTTATTTCTTTTTTCCTTCCTTCTTTTTTCTTTCTTTCTTTCTTTCTTTTCTCTTTTTCTTTCTTTCTTCTTTCTTCCTTCCTTCTTTTTTCTTTCTTCTTTCTTTCTTTTGTCTTCCTTCTTTCTTTCTTTCTTCCTTTCTCCTTTCTTTCTTTCTTCTTTCTTTCTTTCTTTCTTTCTTTCTTTCTTTCTTTCTTTCTTTCTTTCTTTCTTTCTTCTTTCCTTCTCTCTTTCTTTCTTTCGAGATGGTGTCTTGCTCTGTCACCCAGCCTGGAGTGTGGTGGCATGGTCATGGCTAACTGTAGCCTTGACCTCCCTGGGCTCAGGTAATCCTCCTACCTCATCCTAAGGAGCTGGGACTACAGACACATGCCACCATATCTGGCTAGTTTTTGCACTTTCTTGTAGACATAGGGTTTTGCCATGTTACCCAGGCTGGTCTTAAACTCCTAAGCTCAAGTGATCTGCCCACTTTGGCCTCCCATAGTACTAGGATTACAGGTGTGAGCCACCATGCCCAGCCAAAACAAAACTTATTTACTTTTTTGCAACCTGGTTAGGTTGAAAATATCACAAATCTTCCAGTTCAGATTACTTTATGCTTAATAATTTGCCCCTTAATTTATCTATTTCCTTTCTCATCTTACTATGAGAATCAAGGTGAAAGCAGGCTGCATATTCTACATTTTCCTTGAAAATTTCCTTCTCTAAATATCCCTGCTTGTCTCTTACAAGTTTTACTTTCTTCTCAACAGTAGAAGATAATTCAGTCAAATACTTTGACATTTTATAATAAGGATCACCTTTCTTCCAATGTCAAATAACTTGTTCCTCATTTCCACTAGGAACCTCACCAAAAGTACCTTTAACATTCATGCTTCAAGCAGTATTCTCTTTGAGGCAATCTAGGCTACTTCTGTAATGAACCTCAAAATGTTTCCAGCCTCTGCCCATTACCCAATTACAAAGCTACTTGCATGATTTTAGGTATTTGTTACAGCAAGTATCCCACTTCCCAATATCAAAATCTCTATTAGTTTTCTAGGGCTGCCAAAACAAACAACCACAAAGTGGGTGCTTAAAACAATAGAAATTTATTTTCTCACAGTTCTGGAGACTAGAAATCTAAAATCAAGGTGTTGGTTTTTCCCTAGTTGGAGTCCTAACTAGGGAAAACCAGTTGGGATAGTGGGACTGAGAGAAAACAAAAAGAAAAAGCAGATAAGCTGTGTCTGCCTTTCCTTTCTTGCTTTATCTTTCTCTCTCTCTCTCTCTCTCTCTCTCTCTCTCTCTCTCTCTCTCTCCTTCCTCCCTCCCTCCCTCCTCCCTCCCTCCCTCTCTCTCTTTCTTTCTCTCTCCCTCCCTCCCTCCTTTCCTTCTTTCCTTCCTTCCTTCCAACCTCCCTCTCTCTCTCTCTCTTTCTTTCTTTGGGAGTCTCGCTCTCTTGCACAGGCTGGAGTGCAGTGGCATGATCTCAGCTCACTGCACCTCTGCCTCTCGGATTCAAGCAATCCTCCTGTCTCAGCCTCCCAAGTAGCTGGGACTACAGGCACTTGACACCATATCCAGCTAATTTTTGTATTTTTAGTAGAGATAGGGTTTCACCATGTTGGTCAGGCTGGTCTCAAACTCCTGATCTCAGGTGACCCACCTGCCTTGGCCTCCCAAAGTGCTGGGATTACAGGCATGAGCCACCATGTTCAGCCTATGTCTGCCTTTCTTCATAATCCAGGACACACAGCCCTCCTGCATAAATAACTTGCAATCTTCCTGTGTCCAGCTATCACCAGACCCCCGGCTAATGGAAAAATGCAAGTTAGTTCCCAGTACTGATAACCTTGGCATTAGCAGCACTGCACAAAGCCCTCATCAGGGCACAGCACAAGCAACATGCTATAAAATCCCCAGCAAGCCTTTGCCTCTTGGCAGTTAGCTCCTCTCTTGCTAACTTGCCCGTTGCAGTCTTGTAATGTGTTTTTGTACTTTCATAAATCATCTTTACTTATAACTGTCTGTGTTAGTTCTTCTTACCTGCACACCACCAACCCCAGACAGTCACTGCTCACCCACAGCATTTTGGTGGCCTGTATGGGAACTACCTCTCTTGGCACAGGAACTTTCTCTCTCCTCACAGGGAACCCTCGCCCCTCTCAATTTTTCTTTCCCAACTCGGGACCCTTGGTGGACAGCATCTAAGCATGGAGACAAGTGTAGGTCTCTGGCTGTGCTACACTGTAGCGGAGCTGAAAGGTGCCTGGGTGGGAAGCATCTGACTGCCATGCTCCTTTGGGTGAGTGAGGGACCTGAGTTAGTTTTCTCTCGCTCTCTTTTTTTTTTTTTTTTTGAGGCAGAGTTTTGCTCTTGTTGCCCAGGCTGGAGTGCAATGGCGTGATCTTGGCTCACTGTAACCTCTGCCTCCTGAGTTCAAGCGGTTCTGCCTCAGCCTCCTGAGTAGCTGAGATTACAGGTGTCTGCCACCATGCCA
The DNA here is from genome assembly GCA_004027715.1 of Plecturocebus donacophilus. Classification (NCBI taxonomy): domain Eukaryota; kingdom Metazoa; phylum Chordata; class Mammalia; order Primates; family Pitheciidae; genus Plecturocebus; species Plecturocebus donacophilus. Next base: position 7,479 of record PVKP010046372.1, on the reverse strand, counting down.
AGCTAATTTTGTATTTTTAGTAGAGATGGGGTTTCACCCTGTTGGCCAGGCTGGTCTCGAACTACTGACCTCAGGTGATCTACCCGCCTCGGCTTCCCAAAGTGCTGGGATTACAGGCATGAGCCACTGCGCCCGGCAGTTAGTTTTCTCTTTTCAGGCTCCCAGCAACCAGCTTCTAGTATCCTTCTGGCAATTGATGGTAACTGACTGGGGCCACTCTCCAGTGTTGCCTGAAGGCCAGAGAGTGAACTGGGCTGGCTGCCTTGCCTGGAAGGAAGACTCTCTCTCTTATCTTTTCTAATCTAAAGTCCCCAATCCCTATGTTTGACTTAGCTGACAGCAGAAGCTCATTCAGAGTGAATTCACACATGTTTAGGATGACTCAGACCATCTTTCTTACTCTGAATTCTCCTGTGGAGTCAGCCAGCCATCCTGTTCTGAATGTTGCTAAACCAAGTAATCTCAGACGGCCTCAGAAATGTGAGTCTCCCTTACCTGTCCCCTCTCCTGGGCCAGCACCAAGTGAAGTTCTTCCTTTACCCTTTTTCCTCGTACCTGGGCTGCTCCCCCAGCGTAAGTGAGCACCTGGACTGGCCATCCAGTGTAAGGACCCCGAGTGGCTGAGAGGTCTTTTGTAATAGGTAGGATACCCCTTTAGACAGTACACCCAAGTTCCTCAGCAGACATGAATGGAACCCTTTTTATCTTGATGGGATGCCCCAAGAGAAAGCCTGGTTTAATTAGCCCTAAGTGGCTCGTTTTCCAGTCCCACTATGAGACAAACTCTGTCTATTCCTTCAGACTCACCTCTAGGCTGCATTCTAAAACATTGGGATACATTTCACCCTCAAACTCTCAAAAAGAAACATCTAATTTTTTTGGGTAATACAGCATGGCCCCTATGCAAGAAATCCTCAAATTAGCTTCCTCAGTATTTTATAACCAAGAGCAGCAGAAGGACAGGTCTAAGGAGTGAGAAAAATGCAGGGACAAAAAGGCAGGCTCAACTGTCGGCTGCTTTACAAGCCCCAGCCCTGCTCCAGGTTGCCCTAAGGACACTCCTCCAGATAACTGCCATCAGTGCAGAAGGCCAGGCCACTAAAAGGCAAAGTGCCCCAATGGGATACATGGGAAGATCCCTGCATGGCTTGCCTCTCTGCCACAAGCTCGGTCACTGGAAACAGGACTGCCCTGAGAACCGAGCCTCCCCCACCCCCCAGGACAGTATCCCAACCCCTGATGGCCTTAAGCCGAAGGGGCTCTCTGCTCCAATTGAAAATAGTTCACCATAACTGGCGGCTTGCAGAGGTGGGAGGAATTTGTCCCACACTGTGTAAATCTGGGGTGCTAAGGCTCTCCCTGATGGGAAATGAACAAGGGTGGTAGGGGCGCTGGCCTCACACCATGCAGTGGCTAGAAGGCTCACAAGCCCTCATGTAAAGCTTAACCTTTATCTTTCCTTTCCTTTTTTTCTTTTTCTGTTCAATCCAAGGGTCCAGTCTCAAAAGGAAAAGACAATTTCTAACATCCTAACCCCTGATTTCGTTATTCTCTTAAAAACCCCAGCTGATTACATATTATGGCCCATTTTTGTGCACATTTTTAATTGATGGGCAACTTACAAGAAAAAAATTTGGAGCTCAAATGGTTAGCTTGTGCTAAGAGTTAGTAAAGTCTTCTAAAGCTCTCTATCTTCCTCTCTTTTTTTTCCTGCCTGCTTTAAATCTGCTGTTACCAAACTTCTGCTGCTAAGACTCATTATTTATGGCCTAACTAGAATGTATACATTGGAAACTCATTTAAAGTTAAAAGGAAAAGGGTAAAACAAGTTTTATTAAACCAAACAACCTACAATATTTAACCTCCCTTAAAGTTGATGGAAATAAATCCAGCACCTCTTTCACACCTTATTCTTAAAGCTGACTCTTTTTATTCTATTCTTCTGCAAGCTCTCAGTAATGATTCAACTGCCTCTTTTGAGCAACTGCACCCTCTTGATATTAATACTTTTATAAGTAAGGTAGTGTACAATTGCTGTTTGCAGGGGGATCTCCAAGACTACGGCCCAGATGAAATTTCTTTATATTTGTCCTCGTAATGTTGTTTACTCACACACTATAACTTCAATATCCTAAGGTAGTAGGTTTTTTTTAAACTGTTTTTCTCATACTCTTTACAGCTCATCTTCTTTCCTGTCTCCCTGAGTTTACCACATATTGTTATTTTCCTTAAATATGGCTCTGTTTTTATTCTGTCATGGCTAACTATTGTCTCAATGGTTTCACTCAGGGATCCACTCTACCCAGTAATATCTCAAGTTGCCAACATAACACACAGTACTGACTGCTGAATATGCCCATGTAGGCAGGCACTCAAGAATGACATTACATTCCTAGCATTATCACTTTCTGTAGAAGAAATTCTTCTACAGAAAGTGATAATGCTAGGAATGTAATGTTAAGGAGTGTAATGCTAGGAGTGTAATTGTTAATGTCTTCTATAGATTAACTTCTATAGATTGTTAACACACAAACCCAATGCTCTGGACTATGCTATTTACACACACACCAAAAACACAGGTTTAGGAGGAGGACCTAGGCTAAGTCCCTCATGACAATCATCCACTGCAACTGAGTGGATTGGGAAGGCACCAGAGAATGACCTGTAAGGCTTCTCTCTGCATTAGAGACTCCAAGGAGCCTGGCCCTTTCCTTGGGGCTTTAACAAAAGCCCATTGAAATTCTACCCTCAACTACAGTCAAACACACCAGGAATGGGAGCCATATACCATGCCTGTGATGAGTTCACTGTGTACCCCCACAGGCTTTCTCTATGGTGGGGAAACGACAAAGTGAATGCCAGCAACATTTATAGTGATTCCTTTATGCCTATAAAAAGTTCAGCGGCTGGGCATGGTGGTTCACGCCTGTATTCCCAGAACTTTGGGAGGCCGAAGTGGGCGGAACACAAGGTCAGGAGTTTGAGACCAGTCTGGCCAATACGGTGAAACCCCGTCTCTACTAAAAATACAAAAATTCGCCAGGTGTGGTGGTGGGCGCCTGTAGTCCCAGCTATTTGGGAGGCTGAGGCAGGAGAATTGCTTGAATCCGGGAGGCGGAGGTTGCAGTGAGCTGAGATAGCATGACTGCACTCCAGCCTGGGCGATAGAGCAAGAGTCTGTCTCAAAAAAAAAAAAAAAAAAAAAAAAGGGTTCAGCTACTAGGATGGAATATATCGGAATAGGGATCAAAACTGGACAACTTCTTAACCTCACTAACATATCTACATCTTTTCCTTGATTTTCCCTTATCCCCTTAATATTTTAAAATCTGTCAGACCCCACATCCACATCACACAACAAGTGAAACTTTTCCTCCCTTATGCATGAATACTTTTTGGGTCACTGTCCATCCACATTTGATCCCTAGGGACGATGGTATCCCTGTATTTATGCAAAGTATACTGGAATCCAAACTAACCACACCTGTGCCTAGTTACAAGGTCCCTCCTCAGGAGTTTCATTAACAGAAACTGGGTTCTTCTTTTTATGTGGATCCAACCTGTTTATAGCCTTGCTTATTAAGTGGAGAGGCACATACATTACAGTTGCAGCCATACCTAGAGTGCATATAAATACATATATAATTTATATAAATATATTTGTATACATATATACTTATATATAATATATAAATATATTTGTGTGTGTGTGTATATATATATAAAACTCCTCAGACTTCATAACTTCTAGCCAAGTTCCAAATTTAGGATCCTTCCTAAATCAGACCCTACAAAGGCCATCAGAAAAAAAGAAATGGAAGCGTGACTTAATCAACCTCCCATCATTTGGCATCCTCCCCACTGAGAATCCTGTGATAGGCAGGAATGGTCTAGGACATTCTGTAGCCTATGCAATCTTTTGGTTTGCAGGTACACCCATGCTTAGGTACAGCATTCATAAGCTCACCATCCTAGTCCGATAATCTTGAGAAACTACAGTAACAGTCATCGAAGGCCAATAACAGGCCCTAGATTCATTGACAGGCGTTGTCTTGCAGAATCAACATGCTTTGGATGTGCTTAGCACTGAGGCAGGAAGCACTTGCCCACTGTTAAATGAAACTTGTTACTTTACATGTATACCTCAGATAAAGTAGAAGGAAGTTTAGAAAAGATAAAAGAAAACATAAGGATATTAGAGCGCCTTCAAAAAGGAGTTCCTCAAGATTCCTCTTTTGCACAACTATTTCAGAGCTTCTACAGTCGGGTTTGGCTGTGGGTTACCCCACGTCCCCTGCCTATAATAATGCTCACGTGTGTTTATTTACAGCATGTATCGTTAATGTTATATCTCATTTTGTTCTTCTAGAATATAACAACTTCAAACCAAAATGTTACTGCATCAAGGATGTCAGCGACTAAAAGAATTCCACGACTCTCCTTTGGACACAGTAGGACAAAATTTTAGGCTGCAATTGCTGTTCAGTCATAGTCCCATGGTGACCTTGCCCAATTTAACTCCCAACGCAGGGACCTAGGTCCCCATAACCTCCTGACCGACTAACAGTCCTAGGTAGGGCTAACTCTATGCCCCTGGTCGGCAGGAAGCAGTTGGAAGATGAGACCTTCATCCCCATGCCAAAGATTTGTCACTGTTGCTTTGTCATGGGTAGAATGTGGAAAAAGAGTCAGGATGGCAGGACCAAGAGAAAGCAAAAAGAAAAAGCAGATAAGCTATAAGTCTGCCTTTCTTCAAACTCCAGGACGCACATCCCTCCTGAGCAAATAACTCACAACCTTCATGTGTCCAGCGATCACCAGACCCTCGGCTAATAGAAAAGTGCAGATTAGCTTGCTGCAACCTTGGAGTTTTCAGTACTGCACAAAGCCCTCTTCTGCACACAGCACAAGGACCATACTATAAAATCCCCAGCAAGCCTTTGTCTCCTGGCAGTCAAGTCCTCTCTTGCTAACTTGCCCATTCATTGCACTCTTGCAATGTATTTTCATTCTTTAATACATCTTTTTTCTTTACCTACAGTTGTCTTGGAAAATTCTTCTTACCAGCGTGCCACTGGCCCCAGATAGTCACTGATCACCCATGGCAGGTAGGGCCATGCTTTTTCTGAAACCTGTGAGGGAGTCCTTCCTTGCTCCTTTCTAGGTTCTGGTGGTTTGTCAGCAATCCTTGATATTTTTTGGCTTTCAACTGTGTAACCTCAATCTCTGCCTTAGTCATTGTATGGAATTGTTTTCACATGGCTATGTGTGTCTGTTTTCACGTGGCTATCTTCTTACAAGGACACCACGTGAAACTGTGATATCTAGAACCTTCTGAGGTATTTGAAATTAATTTCAACATATGTTTTTAGAACACAATAAAACCCAGATCAAAGCCTAAACAAAGTGAGGAGGGTCACCTTGTACGTGGGCAGCCCAGGATGGGAAATCAGAGCTGGAGGAGAGTTGGGGGAGCATCCCTACATGTGGGTGGTGTGATGCAAGTGTGTTCGATCCTGGGCAATGTGAGCAAGGCATCTAGGCAAGGGAAAGCCTGGGTAGGGGGTCTGAGCCCAAGCAGGGCGAGGAGAGCATCTGTGAAAAGTGCGCTGGGTTTTTGAACCTGAGCAGGGTGAACAAGGCTGTGCTCTATGTGGGAATGGAAATGGGGAGCTCCTATGGCTTGTCAGAGCCTTAGTGGGGTGAGGAAGGCATCCATGCAGGAGGGACAACCTAGCTTGGGGTGCTGGAGTCCACCTAAGGGGAGGAAGGTGACTATGTGTGTGGACAGCCTGGTGTGGGTTATCAGAGCCATCACAGGACATTGTCGAAACAATTGGTGGAATTTAAATGAGATCTGAAAACTCCGATGGATGAATTGTGGTTATGTAGGAAAATGTCCTGGTGCCCATTAAACACTGAAGCATTTGAGGACTATGGGGCATCAAATTGGCAACTAGAAAGAAACTGTTTGAATTGTACCTGTAACTTTTCTGTAAGTTTTGAAATAGAAAATTATTAAAAACTCTGAAACAAATACGGCAAAATGTTATAATTCCAGAGGCCTGGATTATATGTCCACGGGTGCTTATTATGTTATCAATTCTAGTTTTTTATCTGATTGCAACATTAAAAAATAAAAATACTTAAAAATTAGAGGTTATGCGTACTTATTATTAAAAAGAAAGTAAATCACTCATGAGTTTATTGCCCAAAGACACTATTAACACTGGATATATTTCCTTTATGTTGAAAAAAGATAATTATCAAGGTAAACAATACTTGATGGTATAAGCTTTTGAAGGGGGATAATTTTCTTAAAGCTAACATTACATAGGTCATTTTCCTTTTTTCACCTTTAGAGAAAATGTTGAAATTGCTCACGTTAGACTGTTCTGACTGAAGATGTCTGTTCACTTGCAAGACATTGCTGAAATCACTAGAGGGCGCACTCCTATCAAAGACCATACAAAGTTCTGAGACTACTGTAACATTTTTTGAAACCTTAAAATAAATTCACCTGGGTGCGAGGGGGAGTCATGCCTATTATCCCAGCACTTTGGGAGGCTGAGGCAAGCGGATCGCTTGAGCCCGGGAGTTCGAGACCAGCTAAGGCAACATAACGAGACCATGTCTCTACAAAAAAATAAAAGAAATGAGCCAGGCATTGTGGTACATGCCTGTGGTCCCAGCTGAGAGGCTGCAATGAGCTGTGATCATGCCACTGCACTCCAACCTGGGTGACAGAGCGAGACCCTGTCTCACACACACAAAAACAACAACAACAACAAAAAACAAAAAAAGCTTTCACCCATAATTTAAAATATCAGCATTGTATCCAGTTTTTCTTTTTTTAATCTAGCTTACACCTGCTTACTTTTAAAACCAGAAGATGTGGAATCTATTGCCTACATTATGACTGTTACAATATTGGATTTTTCATTTATACCTAATTTAAAATTTTTGCCCTAGGTAGTACCGTGAATCCTCTTGATGTTCCATAGATTCTTCCTACAATTTTTTTCAATTGTAGAATTATCACAATTACCCTGCCAATGGTCCTGTCCTAGACATATCACCCTCTCTTTGGAGTTATGAGACTCGTTTTTATTTTTATAAATTAGAAATAATCTGCTTCTTTTTAAGTTTGATGGTTTTGCTTTTTTGTTCTTTCTCTTTTTATTTTATTTTTTTATGCATTCTTTTTTTTTTAAGAGAAAGAAATAAGTAGGATAAAAGAGAAAAAAGAAAGAGAAGGAGGGAGAGAGAATGAGAATCTTGCTCTATTGCTCAGGATTTCATTTAAATCTGAAATGCTTATGCAATTACTAAAAAGTGATTTATTTCCTATTATGTGATCACTTTTAGAATAGATATGATATAATATTGAAAAAAATATATGTTTTGTGGATATGGGGTGGTAGATTCTGTAAATATTTATTAAATTTGCTTGTTCCAGGTCTGAGTTCAAATCCGTTT
>PVKP010046371.1:0-15597 GCA_004027715.1 Plecturocebus donacophilus | reverse complement strand
AAGGAAGGAAGGGAGGAAGGAAGGAAGGAAAGGAGGAAGGAAGGGAGGGAGGAAGAGGGAAGGAAAGAAACTGTGGAAAAACTCACAATCCAGATAAGACATCTGTTCAATTTTGGATTGTATCTTTCTGGAATTATCCACAACATACATAACTAGCTTCTAATTTTTAAAGTAAAATGTTTCCAATGTTTTGCTATTTAAAAACGTAAACATATCTTGCAGAAGATTCATGATTACCAACCTAGAATAAATTTTTAGAAGTGAAATTAGTGCCACACAACCCCATAGCCAATCATTTGGCAATTTTTGCCACCTTCATTCAAAAAGTGTATCCCAAATCCCAGTACTGCCCATTATTTCTCCCACCACTATCCCACTACCTCTCCCCATACTCCAGATCCCAAGTTCATTACCCTAGCCCACTCCTCCCAGTCCACTCCTCTCCCTAGTCCACCATCTTTCTCTTTCTGGTCCACTTTCTTTAGTCCATTTCACCACTGTCTGTCACCTGAGTCCATTATCCTAATCCATGCCTCCTATCCGCCTTTCCTTAGTCCATTTTCACCTCCTTCATCACCCTAGTCCCTCACCCTGTTCCATTTTCCCCTAGTCTACCTCCCCCATACTATCACCCTAGTCCACCTCCCCTAGTGAGTCTATTTCCCCTTTGTCCAACACTCTAGTCCCTCACTCTGTTTCACTTCCCCCATCACCAACATTGCTTGTTTCCCTGCCTCTACATGGGTCCTTTAGTTTGCTTTCCACTTAATGGAATGAGAAATATGTAAAAAACAAACATCAGATCATATCAATCTCTTAGAACACTTGGAATCAAATCCCCATCATGGGCTCACAGACCTTCAAAAAACGGTCTAATCTCTACTCCCATTCATCAAGAACTAAAGGGAATAGTTTCAACTTGACCTGCCCATGTTATTTTTATGTTTATTTTCTTATCATCAGCACAAAATAATGTTCATAAAAGTTCATTAACTAGATTTTCATCTGGTTATGAGTTTTCCTAGAAAATGACTCAAAGTAAATATGATGTAAACTTCAACAGTAAGCATATGTTTCTCCATAAGTGAACTCCCTTTTTACATATGTAACTATTTAGAAATAACATGTGTAAAGGAAGATGAAAATCTTAAAAAAAAAAAAAAAGCCCAAGAAGGTAAAACTTCTTGGAGACTATTTAGTATAATAGAAAAACCTTAATCTCTGGAATCAAACCCATTTGAATTCAAATTCTAACACCTAATTGAGTGTTAATTTTAATACTCAATTGAGATTTAGGTGTTAAAAATGTACCTGGTTACTCAATGAGTAAATGATGGTTCTAGAATTTGAATTCAAATAGGTCTGATTCTAGAGATTAAGATTTTTATAATAATCTATAATACAGAAATAATTATCATCTATAATACAGAAATAATTATCACTTCTCTTTTTGTGTCCTAGTTAGAATTAAATAAAACACCAGCCATAAAAGCCATCTAGAACTTTAACTGATATGGTCAATAAAGACTGGTTTTATCTACATTCTTATCATATTGGTGACTACAGCTCTTCATTCTAAAACCTTGTAGAGAAAGGACATAGTGGAATAAAGCCCTGTCCTCCAATATGTGAGGTATCATTTTTATGGAGCAAGGGGATGCTCTTAGGACAGAACTAAAGTTACTGCTTAACAGATCCTGACCATGAAGAAACTTGGGTCTGCCAGGTAGCACTACCCAGCAAATAATGGGACTCCTCATAAAGGAATTTAAAACTGAAGCCCTCAAGAAGTGGCAGGAAGGACAGTCATAGATAAAATTAGATCCTAGAAAATGTCACCCCTGAACTGTTACTAACCCTTAAATTTCCTTTATCAGTGCACCTCTTTTGTGCTTGATAAAGGCAGATATTTGAAGGAAGAATTTTCCCATAGTCTCCCAAGCCATACCTCTCAAACAATCTTCTTCTCCATTGAGATAGAAACTTGGTATTCATGTGCAATTATGAAAGTTAATAAACTCCAACATTCATTTTTAATATCTCAGCAGTTTGCCAGGAGTATAAAAATGCCAATGTTCTGAGAAAATTATTGTTTACAAATATAATTTGGAGCTCCTAAGTCCTTTGATTGTCAGCAGATTATAGTAAGAATAACATCACTTCTTGTGTTCTGGTACTCCCTATGTAAGCCCAGTTTCTTCTGCTTTTAACACCTTTCCATCCTCAGTGGAAAAGTCACTGCACGAAGCTGTTCATTAGTTGGAGACTAAAGGGAAGGAGAGGACTTACTGATGTCTTCCCAGTAAATTGTGCAGTTTTGCATGTTTTCTGTAACAGCTGGTACATATCTATAGTCTGAGTCCTATAGTAAGACATCATCAGAATTTAACCTTCTCAGCCAAAACATGTGGCGTAAGAGAAAAAGATGGCTCCAGCCCCTGTGAAACTTGCTCACTATGTGACATTGAACAGTTTGCTCTGTTTCAATCTCTGTGCATCCTGGTTACAAATATAGGCTTTGAATTAGGACAAATAACTAATGCATGAAGGGCTTACAACCTATATGACAGGTTGATAGTTGCAGCAAACCATCATAGCACATGTATATCTATGTAACAAATCTACATGTTCTGCACATGTATCCCAGAAGGTAAAATAAATTAAAATATTTTTTTAAAAAAGAATATAGGCTTTGAATCACACTAATCTGTATCCAAAACCTGGCTCTGCTACTCACTAACTTTGTGACATTGGCTGAGTTTCCTAATCTTTCAGAGCCTGAGTTTCCTCATTTCTAAAATGGCGACTATAGCAATCATTTATTCCCCATAGAGTAATTCCTCTATGACAATTATGGTCATAACTCATAACTGTTAATTGCAGTACTGTATGTACAGTGCTTAATCAACTGCCTAGTATACTGTAAGTGCTCAGTAAACGTTCCATCATTACAATAATTAGATAAATATATTCCAATTCTAGAGAAGCCCTATGTGTATCAGCTAATGTCCTCAATTCTGTGTCATTAGTTGAATGTCTGGCTGAGACATTGCTATTTTCCCAGTCACTCAAGATAGAAATGTTTATTTATTTAACAATGGGTCATTTGGGCTCCTATCATGAGTCAGGTACTTTGTAAATTGTTGGGATGTGTTGACCGCTGGACAGGTGTATTTTTTCCTCCCATGGTTCTTATCACTTGCAGAGTTGTCACACAGTTACCAAAATCAATTGATTTTAATGCCTAAATGTCTGTCAATTCCACCTTTTGCTCTTACTCTCACTAGCTCCTCAGTGCTAGCTCATCAGCTCTGCTGGGTAATCACAGCAGGCTTTTCACTATTTTTCCTTGATTCCAGCCTCACACTTCTCTAGTCACTTTTCCCAATCAGTCACAAGTAGTGCTTTACTAAAATACAGGCCTCATGCTTCCCAGAACAAAACTCATAATCCTTGGAATTTCATATACGGTCCTTTATAATCTGCTTCTATTGATGTCCAGCTTGATTTTTGACCCCTTACCTTCATGGGCAGGCTCATCCCACACAAAGCAACTTAAAATTACCTAGTGTGCACTTGCTTTTTGACATTTCATGCTTCCATGTCATTGGAGATGCAGCTTCCTCTCTCCTCAGAATACCTCTCTCCTTGCCTCCTGGGAAAACTCATCCTTTAATATTTATTACAAATGTCACCTCCACTGTGACTCAGAGTTGGTCACTTCATCTTTTGAGCTATCTTTGCTCCTTGAGCCTACCTCCAGAGTAAAATTTACTACTTTTGGTGGTTTTTTAAAAAATTATTTAATAGCTATCAGCTCAAATGTCACCTCCTTTGGGAAGATTTCACTGACCACTCCACACCCCAAAGGACCCCAAAGCCATAAATTTCCACACTATATTGTTTTTCATATGACTCCCTGCTATTTACAAGTATAGCTTAACGAATCTTGTAAACAATCTTTTGCAAAATAACCGTATATTTATATAACTATAAGGCAATTAGCAAATTTTCTCATACTAAAAATTAAAAAATAATGCATCTCATTATTTATGTAAAAACAAAACAAAAGCATTGACATCTCAAGTAAATACTGGATTAAAAACATGCTGATTATTCAAACTTTAAAATTCTCCATATTTTATCTCTAGGTTAAGCCAGATCAACATAGAGTGGTATCCATGAACCATCTTCTTTGAGGTCTATAAAGAATTGTCTTTATGGAATTATGATTTAGCAGTAATATTGCAGTGTTCATCCAGACTAACGCTATATATAACAAACAGATATTTGCAGAATATTTTCTGGATTCTTGGTTAAAGTGCTACTGAGAACATCTTCCAGTGTATTCCTCAGTATCCTTTGTGACAAGTTTGTTTTAGAAGTGGAATCCAGGATAACATGTGTATCTATCTATACTTTCTTCTACTAGACCCCAAAAGGTAGATACCCATTATGTGTCTCTCCTTGCCTAGGGTTACAGGAAGCTCAGTGCTAATTTTGGCACTCAGTTGTTATAACCCTACTCATCGAAGATATTTAAAGATATACTTTTATCTTTACTAGCTTCTTTGCTTCTTTTCTAGCTCTTAATATATGGCTTTTCTCACCGACTGATTAAAGGATTTGTGGCAATAAAAGAATAAAGAATGTGGTAGTAGAAGCAACATGCATTTTGTTTCTGTTTTTTTTCCCTTTTGTTGTTTTTCATTTTATTTCAAAATGAGTTCAAACCTACAGAAAATGTTGCAAGAACATTATGAGGAATTCCCATATATTTTCATCCTGATTTACCAATCATTAATATTTTGCCACATCTGGCTTTCTGTCTCTCTGTATATGTTTCTGTGTCTGTCTCTCAGTATGTCTACAGTGAACTCACACACATTCACACACACACACACTCACACTTTTTTCTCCTGATTGATAGTTAAGAATAATCTGAGTGTCTATACTAAAAAAAAAAGGATACTCTCTTATATTACTAGTTATATTGTCAAGTTCAGCTGCGTAGCATTGGTTTATCATATAATACACAGTTCATACTCAAATTCTGCTAATTACCCCAAAATGAAGAAACATGGTTTTATGTTCTTCGTTTGTTTTTGAGATAGAATCTCCCTCTGTCACCCTTACCAAAGTGCAGTGACAAGATTTTGGCTCACTGCAACCTCCACCTTCCAGATTCAAGCACTTCTCCCACCTTAGCCTCCTGAGTAGCTAGGATTACAGGCCTCATCACCACGCCCAGCTAATTTTTTTATGTTTAATAGAGACAGAGTTTCGCCACGTTGTACAGGCTGGTCTCAAATTTCTGACCTCAATTGATCTGCCCGCTTTGCCCTCCTAAAGTGCTGGGATTCCAGGCGTGAGCCACTGTGCCCAGACAGAAGCATGCATTTTGGAGTCACGCAATACTAAGTTTCAAGGTCATCTCTGTCAGTTGCTGGTTGTATAACCTACTTTAAGTTATTTCACTCAAAATCATGATAATAACTTCTTCTAGGTGTGGTTTTAAAGACTATGTGTGAAAAAATATTCACTGAAGCATATCTATCACATTGCCTAAAATTTAACATGAAATAATTTTAAATTATACATAAGCCTCCTGAAATCTTTTGGAAAGTGGGCAACAAATGCACAAATGGGCAATAAAAGGGTGAAATAACTATGAAGACAACAAGGTTGTTCATGATCAAGTGTGTAACAAATGATAAAAAAATTGACTGTGATGACTTAGAATGGCTTCACGGAGAAAATAAAATGCTGGACTTTGCAGAATGCATAGGATAGAGATTGAAATTTTCTAAAGAATAGCCAGGTGTGGTGGTTCACTCCTGTAATCCCAGCACTTTAGGAGGCCCAGGCAGGCGGATCACTTGAAGTCAGGAGTTCGAGAGCAGCCTGGCCAATATGGTGAAAACCCGTCTCTACTAAAACTACAAAATTTGCAGGGCTTGGTGGCTGCCAGTGCCTGTAATCCCAGCTACTCAGGAGGCTGAGGCAGGAGAATTGCTTGAACCTGGAAGGTCAGAGGTTGTGGTAAGCTGAAATCAGGCCACTGCATTCCAGCCTATGTGACAAAGTGAGACTTCATCTCAAAAAAAAAAAAAATCTGTAGAGAATAGAAAGAGGATATTCTGGATGGTGAGACTCAACAGGAAAGAGTAACGTAAGGAGACCCAAAGCAGGCAGACCTCACTGCAAGTTCATCAACAAAACTACCCTGTTACATATTACAGTAATAAAAAAAACCATGTTTCTTCATTTTGGGGTAATTAGCAGAATTTGAGTATGAACCGTGTATTACTGCATGGCTGAACTTGACAATATAACTAGTAATATAAAAATTCTGGAAACTCCTGCTCGTACAATTGAGAGTCACTGAGCACATAATAAAAAGTTAATTTCCTAGAATATAAACTGGGAAAAGAAGGATGATATCTGATACATTTTTTTCCATTTTTAGATTTAAAGTCATTCAAAATATAAAAATGCATCCAGGCATAGCTCTGAGAAACACCAGGGTTATCTATTCACCCTTCTGAAGCTGAGAAGCAAATCTATGGAATCAGAACAGGGAGTGGACTGGGTGCTTAGCACCAATTAGGGCTGCACATCTGAAGAAGGGAAGGGAAAGATCTAAAATCTCACAAGATAGGAGGAAAGTGCAGATTGGAACCTACCACCTTCTCTGACTCCAAATGCAATGCCCTTGGCTTGCCTGCACACCAATTCTTCTTCATCTCCAGGTCACTGCATTTAATTCTATCCCACCTGAGTATGTGAAACAGAAGCTTATTTGGAAAAATCTTTTTATCTGCCACTTCCTGAATCTTAATTCATCTTAGTGCCAACATTTATAGTAATCCACAAGGCTGAACAAGGCTGCATTTGGGACTTGTTCCCTGCTCATTTGAATGGCTCGATCAGAAACAACAGAAGAAAGAGAGCCTGTGAGTTTGCCAGCTGAGTATTTGGATTCAGATGGATCACACGCAACACGTCAAATTGTTTTTAGCTCAGTATCCAAACGATTTTTTTATCTAGACTAATTCCAAATTTTATAAAGTTGTTGAAAGTCACTTGTGGATAAGTTGATCCATACTTTAAAAAGATGTAACTGAAATACATTTCTACTCGTTGAGTGGTACTGGGACAAAGAAAAATATGTTGATAGAATGAGAATAAATACTTCTTCCCTGGCAACAGATTTAAAAAAAAAAATAGGAAAGGTGTAAGTGATGATCTGTTATGAAGAAGAACAATAGATTTTAGCAGACAGCTTTCCCTAGTGGAAAATGTTATGAAGAATCCTGAAGCTATACTCCTGCAAAGCATGAGAGAGGGTCTCCACAGACTGAAGATATCTGCTACGAGCACAGGAGGTATCAGTGGCACACACAGATTAGGTGCAAACCACCTCTGATCTACCTAACGAAATACTTTTCTAATGACAGAGTGGGACAGTGGCTAGACAAACTCTGTACTTAGGTACAGAGCCTAGATTCCCTGACTTCACTCTTTTTCATCATTCTAGCACAACTTAAAACCTGGTATCTTCCAGTTTGAAATACAACTAAAACAATCAGTGAAATAAAGTTTCCTCCTATTCCTGAAAAAAAAGTCCCAGACAGGCTCATAGACATCAATATGGCCTTGTCACGACATCTTAACTCAGCCACACTCACAAGAAGAACTTGTAGATGCCTCATCGATGTTCTCAAGTTAGAAGGCAAAACACAACCCTTCTGACTTTTTCTAATTGATGCTTGTTTGTGGAAAGCATAAACAAGGCTCAGATTTTTATTCATCTGTGGGGATGTGAGTAGCTAATTTTTCTTTGAGCCTGCCAGGTTCTACGTTATATAAAGAAGACTTTTAGAAAAAGGAGCCCCGCATTAATTTAGAGAGAAACCACCCAGGCCAAACATGCTTGTAACATATGGGAAGAGGCACAGAAGAGCAGAGGAGGGAGGGTGGAGGAGCTAGACTTCTCTTCATTTTCTGATCCCTCCTGCTGATCTCACCCAAACAAACTCTTCTTAGAACTTCAGAGCCACAACTGGACAGAAAGCTACCCATTCTCTCTGCCTCTCATGGTCTCACTCTCTTTCTTTTTTTTTTTTTTTTCATTTGAGAGGATCTGAGCCAAATGGCTCTACACTTCCCCTGCACTAATTCAGAGTATATTCAGGTCATCTAGGGAAATGCACTTCCCTACATACGTTCATGCAGAAAAACAAATATATAATTCTAAAACACAAAAATCTGGGATTTGACCCCAATTTCTAGGATCTACTGTGTTTTCCAGGAGGGGATAATGGCATAACCTAGGGCTTAATATAAATAAGCCCTAAAAGTACAGTTTATAAATCTGAAATGGTGGAGGCCCAGGGCAGTGCTCTCGCCTATAATCCCAGCACTGTGGGAGGCCGAGGTGGGTTGATAACCTGAGCTCAGGAGTTCAAGCTCAGCCTGGGCAACATAGTGAAAACCATCTTAAAATAAATAAATAAATAAAATTAAAATTAAAATGGTGGTTAGTGAGCAGCCCAGTGATCTGCCACCTAGGTTGGACTTGACCTAGAAGATACAAACACTAATTCTGTCTCTAACACAAAATAGCTGTATGTTCCTGAGTGAGTTATTGCCTTTTCTGGGGCTAATTTCTTGCTCTATAAATTATCTCTGCCCTCCAGCTTTGTTGCTCCCCATCTCCTACAGAACCCTATATTCACTTCCATTGTCCCATTGTTTCTGCTGGGGACAATGGAATGACTATGTGCTTGGTTTGCATTTTAAGGTTGAGAGAATCTGGGTCTCAGAGGCAGATTTGGATTGGATTGCTGACACCAGCCCCCAAGTGTATAATCTTGAGCAAGCCATTTAAGCCATGCCTAATTTATATAAAGGGGAGAAAACACAATGGTATAATGTCTCCTCACCAAGATTACTTCAAAGGTTAAAAATCAGAGCACATATAAAAATGCCTAACTCTGCATAATCTTAAGATTCATAAATCTTAGTTTCCCTCATATTTCCTTACTATCTAGCATAAGTTGAATACGTGGTGGGTATTCCACAAATCCTGTTAGAAAGAATGAAAGGGAAGGGAAAAGAAGGAAAGAAGGGGAAGAAAGAGGCAGACGTGGAAGAAAAAAGGAAATGGTATTAATCATGCTCCCCTCATTAGCCTGTCAGTTTCTAAGATGCAGCTATGGCATACACATACCTTCATCTTCAATTTCTAGTAGCAACATTAGTATTTGCATCTGATCAATTAATATTTTAAAACAGACTTTGTTCTATTATAAAGACACAGGCACACATATGTTCATTGAGGCATTGTTTACAATAACAAAGATCTGGAACCAACCCAAATGCCCATCAATGATAGACTGGACAAAGAAAATGTGGCACATATACACCGTGGAATACTATGCAGCCATTAAAAAAAATGATGAGTTCGTGTCCTTTGTAGGGACATGGATGAATCTGGAAACCATCAAACTCAGCAAACTGACACAAGAACAGAAAACCAAACACTGCATGTTCTCACTCATAGGCAGGTGTTGAACAATAAGGATACATGGGCACAGGGAGGGGAACATTACACACTGAGGTCTGTTGCGGGGTGGGGGACTAGGGGAGGGACAGCAGGGGGAAGGGAGGTTGGGGAGGGATAACACTGGGAGAAATGGCTGAGGTGACGGGGGGATGGAGACAGCAAACCACCATGGCATTTGTGTACCTATGCAACAAGCTTGCAAGATCTGCATGTGTATCCCAGAACTTAAAGTATAATTTAAAAAAAAGAGGAAATGATATATGCTGTGTTTTACCATATAGGGGTTCTAAGAGGATCTAATGAAATTTTAATTGTGAAAGTGCTTTGTAAACAGTGAGAATCCTGATGACTGAGTTAAGGTCTAGCATGTAGTTATTAGGCCACAGTATTTGCCTCCAGTACCTGTTTGCCTCATCTAATAAATTTAGGACTGAGGAACCTATTTGAAACAGGTAGCATTCACAAATAAGGAAAATGTATAGACAAATTTTATAGAACTTTGTGGAAGGGATCCACAGAGAAGAAAGATAAAAACTGGATTATAAAGAAGGATTATACCATGGTTGGCTAAGTAAGAATTATGTATCACATTATATAAAGAAGACTTTTAGAAAGAAGGACCCTGTATTAATTTAGGGAGAACCCATACAGACCAAATATACTTGTAACATGGGAAGAGGCACAGCCAGAAGGAGTCACTCTAGAAAGATGAGCAGAGAAGGGAGCCTGGAGGAGCAGGATTCTCCCTCCATTTTCTGATGCTTCTGGCTGATCTTACCCAAACAAACTCTTCTTAGAACTTCAGAGCCACAACTGGATGGAAAGCTCATAAAAGAAGCTCAGAACATGGGGAGATGGGGAGAAAAAAGGATGAGGAGAGTAGAAAAAGTTGGCTAACTAAGCTCTGTATCACTTAGGGACCCAAACAAGCAGCCCTGCTCTGCAACTTCCGCAAATGAGAGAAGACACAATCTCCTCCATTTGCAGGAAGATGATAAGCTACCACATAGGATTGGGGGGATGAATACCAGAATAAATAAGTGTAGATCTGGGCCTGGTACGAAGAAACATCCAAAGAAGCTGCCTGTGTGGATAACTTTGTGCCAAATCCTCAATGCAGAGGTGAGAGACAAAGCTTTATCAAGGGGTTTGGTAGTAGACCCCAGTGGTTCAGGGCAGGTAGACTGCACTGATTACTAAACGTGTAAGACAACTCTGAAAGCCAAAAATTACTGGAGTGAGAAGGGAGTACGTGGTAAAAAGTTGGAAGAAACCGGCATTTCTGGGTATGTCCTATTGCATTAGAAGCCACTTTTAATGTAGCTATGTCTTCTTTTTGACCTTGAGGCTTCTAAATAATGTAGACATTTTTCCATTCATAGATGGCATTTGCCCGGATCAAGCAATATATGAACTGTTAATTTAGTTGTCTTCATCGTCCCTGTGACTTTACAGAGGGCTAGCCTAATTATTATATATATGTGTGTATATATATATATATATATATATATATATATATAATTTCATATATATATATATATATAAAATTTCACATATCTTTAATGTCACCTAGTTGAGGTAGTCGTGATCACCTTCATTTTAGAGATTAGTGTCTTCTGCCTAAAGCAATCCACGGATTTTCTGAGACCAGACTGTTGTGATCCTAGAGACCCTTTCAGGGAAGTAAGAGCAAGTTCCCTCTTCCCCATGTACTTTTCCAGAACGAGGATGACCTTAGGAACTAGATCTCACAGGAGAGGATGCTTTTCTAGATGTAGGTTACAGTCTGTGAAATTCAGCCTCAAGGGAGAGGCTGGGCAAAACATATTTCCTCATGATTAAAAGCATAGGCACTGGAACATTGTACCTGAGGTCTCTTGATTCACATCAGTATGACCTCAGAAAATTTAGGGATTGCTTTAAGTGGCAGTTGCTAACCTACTTTTTTTTTTCTGGAGATAGAGTTTCACTTTTGTTGCCCAGGCTGGAATGCAGTGACTCAATCTTGGCTCACTGCAACCTCCACCTCCCAGATTCAAGCAATTCTCCTGCCTCAGCCTCCTGAGTAGCTGGGATTACATGGGACCCACCATCATGCCCAGCAATATTTTTTTTAATCTTTACTAGAGATGGGGTTTCACCATGTTGGCCAGGCTGGTTTTGAACTCCTGACCTCAAGTGATCCACCTACCTTGGCCTCCCAAAGTGCTGGGATTACAGGCGTGAGCCACTATGCCCTGCCACTAATCTTTAAAATGAAGGTGACCATAACTACCTCAGTAAAATGGCATTAAGAATATGTAAAATAAATAATATAAAATAACTAGATCCATAATTAGCAAGAATAAGTTCTTGATAAATAGCTAATAACAATATTATTGTCATTTCTGTAGTTTTTGCCAGCATAGCTCAGAATTAGGGTAGAAGTTTGACCAAAACAACTAATCCTTTCCCAGTAGACAATCCTACCTTACTAAAGGATTCCCTCCTTTCAATTCACTGAAATCTCTGAGCTCTTAATATTGATGAGGCATTATGAAGGTTATAAAGATTATTGAGGCTTTTCCATTTTTTAATCACTAGAGCTCAAAAGTCATGAGATGAAAAGATACATTAACAAAAATTCTGTGAGACAAGAGCAAAGAGTAATTGCACTCGATAATGTTAAGAACCATTTTGGTCATTTAAAAAAAAATAAAAGAATTATTTTACTTGACTGGAGAGTTAGAATAGACTTTATGGAGCAGGGAGATTTTGACAGCACTGGAAGAAAGCATGGAGTTTGGATAAACACAGATATGAGTGGAGAAGGAAGGACATTTTTTGTTTGAGGAAGCAGAAAGTGCAAAGATACATAGATTAGCTTATATATTATCAAAGGACTGAGAAGTGAGGCTGAAAAATGTAGGCTAGGAGTACAGGTTTTGGATTTTTTTAATTCTATAGGCAATGGAGGAACATCACACATCTTTCTTGAGTGGACTGTAAATTATCTGAAGATGGAATATTTGAGTATTTCAACATCATAATATAATGATTGGCAAATAGCACTCCATAATTGCTTGAGCAAATGGTGGATAGTGGATGGATGAATGAAAACATGGATGGATAGACAGATGAATAAATGAATGAAATAATCATTATAGAAGATATACACTCAGCTGTCTTATACTCATCTGCTTGCCAATTTATTCATAATATTTAGTAAACATTAAATAAGTTAATTGTTCACAAACTATGCTATACACTATTTGTGTTTTGAACTTGAAATAAATTCTCTCTTTACCATAGTAAGCCTGGGAAAGACTATCTCACCCACCCTTTGGAGAGATTCATTTTCTATGTACTGTCCTCTACCTATTGGAAGTCAGAGATTTTTTTTCATAGTCATTTTTGTTGAATCATTGTCTTTATTTTGATAGGAAGGAGCACAGTTCTTTAGAAATTTGGACCCCCAAAGCCAATTTTTATGTTTCCCCAAGCACTGCAATTGAGGCCATTCTGCCTGGCTATTAATACTCTAATGGAACACTGTGCCCTCTTACAGAGGGGAAATCAGACATTGTGCTGAGCTGATTAGAAGTGATGGCATGGAGCTTCTTCCTGAGAACGGAAGTCTTGTAACCTCAAATACCAAGGACTATAAATCTCAGCAATATATAATGGTAATTGGTTTGAAAGGCCTAATCGACACAGAGAACAGAAGCCAAATGCAGAATACTCAGAACTGGAAGCTCCAAGCCTCTGCCTGCTTCCAGAAGGAGATGTGTCATTTTCTCCCTCAGTGCTGGGAACAGCAATAAAGGATTTCAAAAGTTGAGCCTTGCTAAATGTCCAGGCTAGAAGCCGTGGGTGGTGGTCAATAGGGACCTGGTAAAAACACAGATTCCTAATTATCATGTTTGACATGCTGAATCAGAATCTGTAAATTACAACCCAGTAATTAGTGGGAATTTTAACAAGTTTCCAGCTGATTCTCATACACAATGATGCTTGAGGATCATTGGCAATCATCAGTCCTCATATACTCCATGAGATCTTTCTAAGTCCCCTGCTAATGAAAACAACTTTGATCTTGAATTTAGCCAACCCATGCTCAAATTTCACATCAGTCACCTACTTAATAAGCAGGCTTAAGGGAAGATCTGCTTTCTTTCTTTAATCATATTTTCTTCATTTGTAAAATGAAGAAATTAATGTTTAGCAGGATAGATTCTCATAAGGATCTAAAATGATTCAACACTATATGAAAATGCTGAGACATGCAGAGATCCAGTAATAGTAATCACGAGCTTGAAAACCATGTATAAATTCAAAGGGCATGAAAGACAGATTTGGCTATGCACCTCTGAATTTGAAACTAACAAAGTCAAATCTTTTTTGAATATAGACACAATACAACTGAGATACAAAAAGTTGGAAAGATCTGGACTTGATTTCCAGTTTCACTGCTTATTAGCTACAGAGACTTAGGCAAGTCACCTTCTTTAAGACTCTAATTTGTCATCTGTAAAATGGGCATATACCACCTGTTTTTCATACCGTGAGAATTAAGGATGTTTATATAATATAGTTGGCAAGTATATTAGTTTGTTCTCATACTGTTATTAAAAAAAATACCTGGTATTGGGTAATTTATAAAGAAAAAGAGGTTAAATTGGCTCACAGTTTCACAGGTTATACAGGACGCATGGTGGCGTCTGTTTTGGGGGATGCTTCAGGGAATTTTTACTCATTTGGGAAGGTAAAGCAGGAGCAGGTATCTGACTTGAAAGGGACAGGACTGAGAGAGGAGAGAGGTGTACACACTTTTAAACAACTAGATCTGGGCCAGCTGCAGTAGCTCACGCCTGTTGTCCCAGCATTGTAGGAGGCCAAGGTGGGTGGATCACCTGAGGCCGGGAGTTCAAGACCAGCCTGACCAACATGGAGAAACCCTGTCTCTACTAAAAGTACAAAAAATTAGCCAGGTGTGGTGGTGCATGCCTATAATTCCAGCTACTTGGGAGGCTAAGGCATGAGAATCGCTTGAACCCGGGAGGCAGAAGTTGCAGTGAGTGGAGATTGTGCCATTGCACTCCAACCTGGGCAAGAAGAGCGAAACCGATCACCTCCCACCAGCACCCACCTACAACACTGGGGATTAAAATTTGACATGAGATTTGGTGGAGACACAGATCCAAACCATATCATTCCACCCCTGGCTTTTCTGAATCCTGTGTCCTTCTCACGTTGCAAAATATAGTCAAGCCTTTCCAATAGCCCCCCCAAGTCTTAATTCATTCCAGCATTAGCTCAAAAGTCCAAAATTTAAAGTCTCATCTCAGACAAGGCTAGTTCTTTCTGCCTATGAGCCTGGAAAATCAAAACTAAGTTAGTTACTTCTAAGCTACAACAGAAGTATAGGCATTGGGTAAATACTCCCTTTCCAAAGGGAGAGAGAGGCCAAAGGAACGGGGCTACAGGCCCTATGCAAGTCTGAAACTCAGCAAGGCAGTCATTAAACCTTAAAGCTCCAAAATAATCTCTTTTAACTTCATGTCTCACATCCAGGGCACACTGGTGCAAGGGGTGGGCTCCCAAGGACTTGGGCAGCTCCATCCCTGTGGCTTTGCAGAGCTCAGCCTTTATGGTTGTTCTCATAGGCTGACATTGAGTACCTGCAGCTTTTTCAGGCATGCAGTGCAAGCTGTCAGTGAATCTACCATGCTAGGGGCTAGAGAATCATGGCCCTTTTCTCACAGCTCCACTAGGCAATGCCTCAATGGGGATTCTATGTGGGGGCTCCACCCCACATTTCTACTTTATACTGCCCTAGTAGAGGTTCTCCATGAAGGTTCAACCCCTGCAACAGGCTTCTGCCTAGACATCCAGGCTTCTCCATACATTCTCTGAAATCTAGGTAGGTGTTCCCAAGCCTCAACTCTTGCACTCTGTGCACCCGCAGGCTTAATACCATGTGGAAACTGCCAAAGCTTATTGCTTACACCCTCTGAAGTAATGGCCTGAGCTATACCTGTAACCCT